>PIJE02000087.1:254912-259408 GCA_002895965.2 Coryphaenoides rupestris
CATGTCACTAGTTAGATTTATAACCTGGCCAATCAAAGCACTCGCTCTTGTCTGAGTTATGAGGTCATCGCTTACATGCTCTGGCGTGTTTCGTCCTCTCCTCTCTCTTCTCATCTCTCCTCTCATCTATCCCCCCCCCCCCCCCGGTCTTACTGTGTGTCCTCTCCCATTTCTCCCTTGTTCTCTCTCTCCTGTCCACCATTCTACTTTTCTTCTCTACCTCATTATTCTTCCCTTTGTCTCCCTGCTGACCTCGCTCTGTCTTTCTCTCTATTTCTCACTCTCTCTCTCTCTCCCCAGCTCCCATCAAGTCCAGTCAGGCTGCCTCGCCCAAACCAGATAAGCCTCCTGTTTCCAAGACGACCAGGTGGGTGTGCCTCCCCCCCCCCCCCCTGTGCCTGTGGAGTGTGTGCGTGTGTGTGTGTGTGTGTGCATCCTTTGTGTGCTTATGCTGTAAGCTCAACGCGTGAATACATCACACATAATCAACCAGTGCGGTGGAATAGAGGACGTGTGTGTGGAACACTTTCAACACCACAGAGACCCTCCTCATCCAGGTTTGGGAGAGCCTGGAGGGCGGGGGGGAGGGGGGGCTCTTTAAGGAGGTGCTGGGACCCCTGAGGACCAATGACCTTCCACACAGAGTAGAGAGAGAGAGAGAGAGCGAGAGAGATCTGCGGAGTTCATAGTTTAGTAATAATGATACAAACGCGTTGATACAAATGCATTTATGCTACTCCATATGGTGTGTGCGTGTGCCTGTGTGCGCGCGCAAACTGGGTCAACGTGTACCTGGATCACGATGGGTGATGTGGCACCCCGGGGTGCTCTGGGACTCAGCAAGGGAGAAGGCCTGAAAGAGCCCTATGTCTGATGATGGTGACGATGATGATGGTGATGAAGGCGCTAACACCCTGGGGGAGGGCTGAATGTTCCTCCCATATTTGTTTGTTTGTTTGTGTGTGTTGTTTTGGGTGAATCACTGTCCTCTTTCTGTCTCTCCCTGTCTGGAAAATGTATTTTAAGATTCGCTCTACTCGTGTTACAATGTGTGTATTTTCCCCAACAGGCTTTACAGTGATTTGATTGGTTCTCTGGTAGGTTCTCTGGTAGACCTCCTGCTCCACGATGCGTACAGGTTACACTGAGCGCACAGGGGAGCGAACCCACAACCTTTCAACCTTTAAAGCACCCTGAACACGCCCAGACTGCCCTGCCCCATATGTGTGAGCCTTGCTACTGGAATGATGCCTGCACCGTGATTGAGCAGATCTCACAGTCAGTCTCGCTGCAGTGGCTCCAGACACACCTCAGATCTTGCCCCTTTTCCACCAAGGCATTTTCAGGGCCGGTTCGGAGCCAGAGCCTAAAACGAACCAGTTCTTCGTGTTTCGACAGCCAAAGAACCGGCTCTCGGCCAGGAAAACTGGTTCGTTCTTGGCCCCAACTCTTTGCTGGGCCAGATAAGCACCGACTAAGAACCGACTACGTCAGAGGCTGGGGGCGGGCTGGGGGCGGGATTAGCAAGTCCGCCAAAAACTTTCTGAGCTCCATTTCACAACAAACCCCGACAATGGAAGTGACTACTCCGATACAACCGCACCGATACCACTTTGGCAACGCACCAATTAACGGAGCACCCCCCCCCCCCATCAGAACCACGAATTAACGGAGCACCCCCCCCCCATCAGAACCGCGAATTAACGGAGCACCCCCCATCAGAACCGCGAATTAACAGAGCCCCCCCCATCAGAACCGCGAATTAACAGAGCCCCCCCCATCAGAACCGCGAATTAACGGAGCACCCCCCAGTATACTTACTTAAAGAACAGAGAAACAAATAAGATTCAGTTTTTATTTGAGTTATGACAGAACAGGTAGTAACAAAATATACAATTACAAAAACAAGATCACTCGTATCGATGTAGTCCGCCATTGTTCTTGTTGTGCTCGCGTTGCTGGGAAGGCGGAGACTTATACAGACGTACAGTGACGTAATGACGTGGGGGCGGGTTGGCTCTCGAGGCTCTCTAGCCGGTGGAAAAGCAAACCGGTTCTTAAGTTGAACCAGCTCCGAACTGGCACTAGCACCAGCCCAGAACCAGCTCTCGGTTCACTTGGTCGGTATTCGGTATCGGCAAGTACCCAAATGTAAGTACTTGTACTTGTACTCGGTCTGAAAAAAAGTTGTATCGGTGCATCCCTATAGAGAGTTATGATGTACTATATCTGAGATCACACAGCCTTTCTAGGCATGGGCTTGTGTGTGTGTGTGTGTATGTGTGTGTGTGTGTGTGTGTGTGTGTGTGTGTGTGTGTGAGAGATAAATCAGCTCGGTTGAGAGTGTGTCCTTGTCTCCGCCTCAACGTTTAAACCTACCCGCTGAGAGATGGACGTATGGCTGACCTTAGCAGACACACCCTGCTTTGCATAGCACACACAGAAACGGATACACAAATACACACTTTAATATAGAGACATGGGGACATAAATACACACTTTAATATACAGAAACAGGTACACAAATACACACTTTAATATACAGACATGGGTACACCTATACACACTTTAATATACATAGTAATTTAATATACATATAGTAAAGCCACACGACACCAGACCAGCAGGAGCCATGGTTATGTTTGTCTCTCTATCTTTCTCCAGAGAAAACGAGGAATTTGATAAAGGTCCCCGCTTCACTCATCCTTTGGTCTGGCTGCGACAATGCCCTGAGCATTGTATCGTCCTAATGCCTTTATTGCAACAATACATTTTAATGCGTCTTTTTTGGGGGTTTCAACCTCGCTTGTGTGCTTAATATTGCTTAGCGTATTGCCCGCGAGGCAGTACGCCTTGTAGCGACCTGGGTTTCCTTCTCTTTCCAATCCACTCAACTGTTTTTCTTCACAGTTCCTCTGTCCTTAAAGACACACAACGCCACACACAGAACTGTTTTATAAATACATTCTACAAACATGCTTTTTTCCCTGCCCGTGTTTGAGCCGGACCAGAACACGCCGACCGATCTCCACCAAGTGACACCTTGGATAAACAGACAGCGTTATTTACTGTTGTTGACTCCACCTCATGAGATATGCTGTATATACATACGTAGGCTGGGACAGCAGCCTCATATTTCAGCAAACAGTCATATTGTAGTGTTGCTACATATCCTGATATACAGTACATAAAGATACCATTTAAACCGTCATCTGTCATATTCTGGTCTAAACCGCAACGTGTCGGTGTGGAGGAGGTCTAGGCTGCAGATTAATGGCGTTGCCCTGTGTGTGTGTGTGTGTGTGTGTGTGTGTGTGTGTGTGTGTGTGTGTGTGTGTGTGTGTGTGTGTGTGTGTGTGTGTGTGTGTGTGTGTGTGTGTGTGTGTGTGTGTGTGTGTGTGTGTGTGTGTGTGTGTGTGGTGTGGTATTGTTTATGTTTGTGCTGTTTTGTGTGTGTGTGTGTGTGTGTGGTGTGTGTGTGTTTTGTGTGTGTGTGTGTGTGTGTGTGTGTGTGTGTGTGTTGTGTGTGTGTGTTGTGTGTTGTGTGTGTGTGTGTGTGTGTGTGTGTGTGTGTGTGTGTGTGTGTGTGTGTGTGTGCGTGTATGTGTCCTATATGGTGTCTTATGTGTCAGTATATGTGTGTGTGTGTGTGTGTGTGTGTGTGTGTGTGTGTGTGAGTGTGTGTGTTGTGTGTTGTGTGTGTTATGTGTGTGTGATTTCTGGACTGGTGCCTTTGTAGCCGGGATGTCACGCAATTATCATGCACACCATGCACAGGAATACTACTCCATATGTTGTGTGTTTGTGTGTGTGCGTGTGTGCAGAATGGGTGGTTAGCTAGCTCAACACATATGTATGTGCCTACGTGTCATGCTGTGCACCTCATCTCTCTCTCTTGCTCTCTCTAGCTCTCTCTCTATCCATCTCCTCTCTTGGTCGTCTGTCATCTGGATGCTGCAGAGAGAGAGAGAGAGAGAGAGAGAGAGAGAGAGAGAGAGAGAGAGAGAGAGAGAGAGAGAGAGAGAGAGAGAGAGAGAGAGAGAGAGAGAGAGAGAGAGAGAGAGAGAGAGAGAGAGAGAAGAGAGAGAGAGAGAGAGAGAGAGAGAGAGAGAGAGAGAGAGAGAGAGAGAGAGGAAGAGGTAGGGACTGTGGAAAATGGACTTTAGGACTCTACAACACTCACGTTAATCTGCCCACACAACATATACGTGTGCGTGTGTGTGTGTGTGTGCGCACACGCGTGCTCATGTGTGTGCATGTTAGTTGTATTAACTGGCCCTCTGGGGTATTAAATCCTTGATTGATGTAGATTGAGTGCACCGTCGTCACGGTGGGTGGCTCGTAGCTACGGCTCCAATACTGCTAATGAAAAGTACATAAGAGGCCGGCAAATTACAGTATAGTGGCGGCAGATGCTCGGCCATGCTCTGCTACAGTAAAGCGAATGCTAGGCTATGCTACAGTATAGTAGTGGTAGTAGTCGTATGCTACCAACA
>PIJE02000087.1:260189-275189 GCA_002895965.2 Coryphaenoides rupestris
ATTTGAGTCTCTGATGTCAAAGATATGAATTTGGGAAAGTCCTCACATTGAAAGGAGAGAGAGAGAGAGAGAGAGAAAGAAGAGAGAGAGAGAGAGAGAGAGAGATAGAGAGATGAATAGAGTAGGGACTGTGAAAATGGACTTTAAGGACTCTACAACACTCACGTTAATCTGCCCACACAACATATACGTGTGCGTGTGTGTGTGTGTGTGCGCACACGCGTGCTCATGTGTGTGCATGTTAGTTGTATTAACTGGCCCTCTGGGGTATTAAATCCTTGATTGATGTAGATTGAGTGCACCGTCGTCACGGTGGGTGGGCTCGTAGCTACGGGCTCCCAATACTGCATAATGAAAAGTTACATAACTAGGCCGGCAAGGAGTTTACAGTATGAGTGGAGGCCAGGATGCTCGGCCATGCTCGTATGCTACATGTTAAAGGCGAAATGCTAGGTCCTATGCTTACAGTATAGTAGTGCGTAGTAGTCGTATGGTCTACCATTCAGTACGTTGTGGATGCTAGGCTTATCGCTTGACCATTACAGTTACATTGGGATGCTAGGCTACGCTGACCACATAACCAGTACATTGGGATGCTAGGTTACACTACCATCCAGTACATTGGGATGCTAGGCTACGCTACCATACAGTACATTGGGATGCTAGGCTACGTTACTATACATTACAGTACAGTGGATGCTAGGCTACACTACCATACAGTACAGTGGGAGCTAGGCTATGCCTGCTAATAATAGATTGTTTCGCAGTAAATCTTCAGCAAATGGGCATGGCTCCATGATATTCCCATACTGTCTGCTGCGGGTGGTTTTATATCTGTGGGGAGGGCGGGAAGAGAGGAGGGGGGGAGAAGGGGGATGATCAACAATCAAAGAACTAATCACCAAATGGATTTAGTTAGGAACAGAGAGTGTGTGCGTGTGTTTGCGTGTGTGTGTGTGTGTGTCCTCTTACCCATGTCTCAGGCGTGCAGCGTCCGAGGCTCTGCAGTGAGTGGCTGCTACCGCGTGTCATGTGACCTGTTAGAATGGCCCCATAGGACGACATCATGAGCATGAGCATCACCTGGCAGCCATCTTAGTTCTAAACAGAAAACCCACCCAGCAACTTCTGACCCGCTGTCTGGAGCCTGGTACCCTCTCTCTCTGTCTCTCTCTCTCTGTCTCTCTATCTCTCATTTACACTCCCTTCTCACTCCACCTATGTCACTCCACCAATTAAATCAAAAAAAGCTTTCTTGGCATAGTAAATGATCATTTACTGGTACATTGCAGAAGAATCTATCTCTATCATCACATGCCACCCCTCACTCTCACTCTCTCACTCTCTCACAATCTCATTCTACCTCCTGTCTCTCTCTCTCTGTCTGTCTGTCTCTCTCTCTCTCTCTCTCTCAGCTAATTATTTCCTGTTATTTCCGGACACACACACACACACACACACCAACACCTTTGTCCCTGCAGCCAAATTAAACCTGCATTATTGTTCTGCAGCTCTCTATCTTGCAGTAAATTCGTCGCCATATTTAATGCTCTTAGCTTCAGGCTGGAAGTTCTCAGTGTGCCAACTCCTCTGACCTTCTTAACAATCTCATTACCCCATCGCCCAACTCCCCTTCTCCTCAAATCAAGCATTGCTTGATACAAATGTCACTGTTGAGTAAGCTCGGAAATCCACGGCATGCGTTACGAAATGTAAAAAAACATGCCGTGTATTAATAAACCTCACCATGCTGCGCGTTAATACACTGAAAAGTACGTCAATAACGACCCGGTTTGTCAATAATTCATAAATCATTCTGTCTGTTAATAAACCGTGTTTTACATCAATTATCTGCGCTGTATGGACTGTTAATTAACCATCACGTTAGCAAAGCGCAACACGCCATGCTAATAAAGTGCTCTGACCAAGAGGCAGCATGTTCATTCGGGGAAGAGAGCGTCTGTTCCGGTTCTACCGGTGCTCGTCCGTTGTCGTAACAAAGCATGTGTTAAATGTTAATTAGTTGTTGTTTTAAGCAGCGGTCCCTCGGCCTCTCGTTCAGTTTGTTAATCTCTCTGCTCCGGCAGCAGCATCAGCAGCTCGCCACGCTCCCCCCCTCCCGGACACAGCGGCCACACCCCCCCCCAAACACAGCCACCCAGGCGCCAGGCGTCCAGGCTGCAAAGCACTGGAGGGATTAATCGTTCAGCGATAAATTAATAGAATTGTTCAAGTCATTTATCAAGTATGCACACAAGTCAGACTTTGGAATATTCGGTTCATTGATCATTTAAAACTTTTTAAAGTACTTTTTCTTGGCTGTGAGATAAAGCATTCTTTATCTGACAGCATCTCACCATTCATGATGAATGAATGGTGAGATGAAGATCGTGAATATAAGTAACTAAATGTATTTGTATAGCACCTTTCTCAGATAAAGAAGTGCTTTACAGTAATAAAATACAATAATGCAGTAATACTGTACAATAATAAAAAAAAAAATGCAGTAACAGGCACCAAACACGGAAGAGGAGATAAAAATAAAAGAGGCAAATCAGAAGGAACAAAATAAACAAAAAATGTCAAGAGACGACTAACGACTCGTCGGTGGTTAAGTCATGTTAATTACAGAACAAACGGACGATGACAACGACCACCCAGGTGCTGCCGCCCTGCCCCGTGTGTCCGCCGAGCGATGTCCCTCTGCCAAGCTGCCGGCGGGAGGGAGACTTGATTACAGTTCTGACCACTCGTCCATGGCAGTCCATGGTCTGGTGGCAGGATGCTGAGGGCAGGGAGCAGACCGCGTGGTGGAGTATTGGTGATGCTCATTCAGAGGGAAACGTCTCACAGCTCTCCGTGCCTGTCCGTCCTCCTCTTAACAAGCCTCTTAACAAGTCTCTTATCAATTAAACCTTGACAAACCACTACCTAGTGTAAATAAACCCACCAATATCACAGTGGACCATTACTCTCCCCTCACATGCCAGCGTGCACACACACACACACACACACACACACACACACACACACACACACACACACACACACACACACACACACACACACACACACACACACACACACACACACACATAGTGTAGTGATGTGGCCCTTGTTAATAACCGGGGTCATTAGCTTGTTTGTGGTAAACGTCTCAAAGCGGGCCTTGTGTACATGACCTAATTCACTGCTTCTAGAAGTGGCCTTAGTCCAGCCATTGTGTGGGCTCCGTACCGCCGTGGAGCCGCTGCTAGCCGCTTGTTCTGAGCCCATTCCATGAAATCGACGTCAGAGTCTGAGAGAGACAGACTCAGTGTGTTGTTGAGCTGAGATGACTGATGCATGAATGTTGCTGACACGCCTGGTTAATGGAGTCCACGCAGTTGTTGTCTTGTGGCCAAGAACTTTTGAAATCCCGACACCCTCAGATTTCTCCCTCCTCGTCAGCGACACTGTAGCAAAACGCCTCCTCAAATTAGCACCTCAAATTAAAAGCGATTGCAGTGTCTGTGGCAGTTAGCTGTGGTTAGCGACAGCCGGAGAGGCTTAAAATGATGCAGTTGATTAAAAACATGATATGATTAAACCCACCGGGCGTGTTCCAACAACGCCACGATCCGTCCCACGGCTGGGAAGGCGCCCTGTGGCCAGGTGAGCGGGTCGCTCGTCAAAAGGTCTATTGAAGGCATTCACTGCGACCGCACCCCTGTCAGACTCTGCAGCCGTCGCCTGCGGCCACAAGCATTCATCTTATGTTACTGAGGCCTGTTGCAGGAGGGCAGTGAGCAGAGCAGGGGATGTGTTGTAAGAACAAAGAGGGGGATACTTCCTTCTCTTCCTCCCCCTTTTCCTCCTCCTCCTCCTCCTCCTCCTCCTCCTCCCAGGTGGATTAAACAGGAGGACTGTTCTTCAGACTGTGCTATTTCTGTTGCTCTTTCAGAATAAAAGATTAACACACAGCCAGAACTCATCCCCACATCCCTCCCTTTCGCTCTCGCTCCCTCTCTCACCCCCTCCCTCCGTCTTCCATCCCTGCCAGGTCATCATCCCTCCCTCCTTCCCTCCCTTTCTCCATTCCTTCTTTCTTCTTCTTTCCCCTCTACTCTCTTCCTCCATTTCCACCCCTCTCTCCTTCTCTCTCCTAACCTCCACTGTCCGCCCCCTCTCCTCTCCCCTCCCTCTGCCAGTCCTAACTAGATGAGCTGAGATGATCAGGAGATAGATCTTCTCAGGTCTGTGGGGTCTGGTCTAGGAGCAGAACCAATGTGGAAAATCTACTTCAAATTGAATTGAAGTGTGTGTGTGTGTGTGTGTGTGTGTGTGTGTGTGTGTGTGTGTGTATGGTATTGCGATGTCAGGAGCCCTCTCTTCTACAGCTGTAGGAGATAAAATGAGCTCATTGGTTGATTGTTAATGTCTGTCCGGATGATTCACCTCCTCCTCTGAGTGTCTCTGCTCGGAGGTGAACCAACCTGCGGGTCATAGCGTCGAGCCATCCTGAGACCTGAGAAGTTGCCTTCATACCACTGCGATAATGGATGTTAAACCTTTTGACCTGCAGTCAGGCCATTACATCATCATTTTATCGACCTGCTTACATTTACATTTAGCATTAGCATTCAAAGTCATTTAGCAGGCAGCCGTCTCCTTCGTAGAGAGTGTTTCTAGTAGACTAGGTGGCGGGTATTAAACAGATGTAGACCTCTGTGTTATCCTACACCTCTGCAGATTAACATCTCTAGTCGTGAGATTAAGGCCTTTTTCCCTGAGAATCCAGCAGAGCTAACGTGTGTTTTCTGCTCATCAGACCGACTACAGCGACTCGCCCGGCTACGGCCTCGGCGCGGCCAGCGGCGGCGGGCCCAGCCAAGAGTTCCACGCCCGTGACCAAACCTGCCACACCCAAGACTCCCACCACACCCAAAGCTGCCGCCTCCAAAACCACCACCACCCCCTCTGCTGGCAAGACATCAGCATCACAGGCATCAAGGACCACAACTCCTATCAAGAAAGGTGAGAAAGATTCTCATTTATTGATAAAGTATGTAAACAGAATTGGAAATTGTTCTGGTTCAAAGCCCAATGCATCCTGGAGCAAGGTGCTCAGCCAAATGACTAAATAGTGAATGGTGATGTTATCTCCCCCTGTTTTCTCTCCTTAGATGTTTCCAAACCCACCACCCCAGCGGCGAAGGATTCCCCCCTCACACGTCCCTCCCCTGCAGCTAAATCCACCAAATCAGAGCCCCCCAAATCCTCCTCCAAATCAGACGCTGCCAAAAAGCCTGCAGCAACCAAGCCTGCTGCCAGCAAGCCTGCGGCGACTAAACCTGCCGATAGCAAGACGCCCACCCGGCCCAAAACACAGGAGAGCCGAGCCACACCTTCCAAGACCCCTGGCACCAAAACTAAGGCCTCTACTAGCCCTAAGAAGACCGTGGGCAGCAGCACTCCGACCCCCGTGAAGCGCGGGCCCAAGTCGGTTGGGGCGCCCGGCGCTAAAGAGGTGGGGGAGAAGGAAGCAGCGGTTGCAGCGGTTGTAGCCGTAGCAGCTGCAGCGGCGGCCGCTACGGCTGCTCCCGTTATGCTTGGAACAGAGGAGCCTTCGGTAGAACCTCCCGCAGTCCCAGAGGTTCCTGTCTTGGCAGAGACCGCAGTGGTGGCTGCAGCCCAGGCAGAAAGCCTTCAGGCCTTAGAAGCCACTGAACCATTGAGAGAGAAAACTCCAGAGCCATTGAGGGAACCAACACCAGAACCTGCAAGAGAACCAACACCAGAACCATTGAGGGAACCGACACCAGAGCCTGCAAGAGAACCAACAGCAGAACCATTGAGGGAACTGACACCAGAGCCTGCAAGAGAACCAACACCAGAACCTGCAAGAGAACCAACACCAGAACCTGCAAGAGAACCAACACCAGAACCTGCAAGAGAACCAACACCAGAACCATTGAGGGAACCGTCACCAGAACCTGCAAAGGAACCGACACCAGAACCATTGAGGGAACCGACACCAGAACCTGCAAGGGAACCAACACCAGAACCTGTAAGGGAACCAACACCAGAACCTGAAAGAGAACCGACACCAGAACCATTGAGGGAAGTGACACCAGAACCTGAAAGAGAACCGACACCAGAACCATTGAGGAAACCGACTCCCGAGCCCGCTGCAGAATCAGCCTATGAATCCAACGAAGAACCAACCTCACCAGTGGAACCAGAACTGGCTTTGATGGCTCCGCTCTCTGCCCAGATGGACATGCAGTACTTTGGGGAGTCGGCCGGTTTCTCGGCCCCGTCTCTGGGAACCACGGTCATGTCTCCTCCCTGCTCCCCACCGGGCCTGTCTCCCGTGCATCAGGCCCACAACACCAACCCTCTGTTGGACCTGCACGCCCAGTCAGACGCCTGGGGGACCCACCAGCCCCTAGCTCCCTCAGCCCAGGCTCCTGAGAACCTCCTCAAGGAGGAGATGAGGTTCCACTCAGAGGAGGAGAAGGAAGAGGAGGAGAAGGAAGAGGACGAGGAGGAGGAAGAGGAGGAAGATAAGTTCAAAGAGAAAGAGGACGATGAGGAAGATGAGAAGGAGAACCACTTCAGGCCTAGCAGCCTAGTGGAGTCTCCCGGTCTCCACATGGAGGCACAGCCCAGCATGCTGGGAGCAGCTCACATGGCTGACTTCACCTCTGGCCCCCTGATCTCCCCTGCGGAGAAGGAGGTGGCGGTGGAGAAGGCGGAGGAGGAGATCAATGAGGACGAAGACAATGACGAGGATGAGGAAGACGAGGAGCAGCGGCGTCTGGGCCACCAGCCTTCATCCCTGCACACGGATGCCAGCAGCTCCCAGCCCTCCGACGACCTCCAAGCCCGGCCCTTCGGCTTCGGAGGGTCGGCCGGTTGGCACGGCGACGACCCGCTGTCGGGCATGGAGTCGGAGGACGTGAGCAGCAGGCAGGGGCTGTCGGACCTCAGCAGCACCCAGCACATGGCTCTGCTGGACGGCACCCAGAGCTCAGACGCCCTGGTGGACTCCAGCCTCCGCGGCTCCGAGGGGGACGGGAACTTCATGGGGTCCCCCAATGTGGAGACGCTGGCCAATGAGGACGAGGAGGAAGAGGACGAGGAGGAGGAGCGCATGGACGACATGGATGTGAGCTCAGAGAGAGCCGAGGAGCACCGCGACCGGCAGGTATTCCAGCAGCAGGAGCGGGAGGAGGAGCAGGAGGAGGATGAAGACGTAGAGATGCACAGCGAGGGAGTGACGGAGAGCGGCCTGGAGAGCTGTGAGAACGTCGACGAGGACGACTTCCACGAGGAGGGGCGTCTGGATAACCTCAACCATGGGGCCCAGCCTACCCTGTCCCCCGCCCCCGCCTGGGGCTCAGACCCCTGGGCCCAGCCCGCCTCCCTGGCCTCAGCCTCCTCCCCCAGCCCCGTGTCCGATCACGGGGTCCCCGAGTCTGAGACCCCCACCCAGACTCCCGCCCACACCTGGCTGGATGGCGGGGCCCCGTCTCTGGCTCCTCAGTCTGAGCGAGGGTCGTCAGAGCTCCAGAGTGCCCATGAGGAGGAAGAGGAGGAGGAAGAGGAGGAGGAGGAGGAGATTCAGGCCCACCAGGAGACCCTCCTCCATCCGGCGGCCCCGGCTCCAGCCATGTCCCAATCCAGCACGCTGAGTGGAGGTGCGCTGGCGGCCCGCAGCAGTAGCGAGACCAGCACCCCGGAGGAGCTGCACGACTACGACAGCAGCTCCGGCGTGGAGTCGCGCTCCGACAAGCAGCAGACGCCTGTCCCCTCGGCCCGGCAGGCCGACCTGGACCAGGACCTGGGCATCCACCTGGAGAAGGGGGACGGCGAGGAGGAGGAGGCGGAGACGCTGCCCGCTGATGAGGTGATGGGAGCGGGGCCTCCCACCGCCCCAGGCTCTGGCCCCTCATCGCGGTCAACCTCCGGAGACGAGGGGAGCGACGCGGAGGGCGAGATGAGGATTGACAACCCCTGCGCCGACAAGGCCGCCGCCCAGAAGGAGGAGGATGAGGCAGCGGGCTGCGGGGAGGAGGACGGAGGCGGGGCCACGCCTCAGTCGGCCAACTCGGTGGCGTCCTATGGCTTCGACTGCACCACGTCCAACTCCAACGCCCACTCCACAGCGGAGAGCTGCGGGAAGAGCCCCGGGATCTTCTCCCTGGAGAACGAGGACCAGATGACAGAGGAGGCCAAGGACCCCTCCCTCATCCAGGAGCTGACCCTGCCCTCGGCCGCCGCCGCCCAGCCTCCAGACCCCCCGCTGGGCCTGGCCGTGGAACTGATGCCCCTGGGCCACCCTGACGAGAGCCACTCCGGCCTGGATGAGCTCCACCACGGCCTGGGGGGGAAGGGGATGGCCCTGCACGGGGAGCTGGGTCAGGGGCTTGAGCCCAGGGGCCACCACCTGCTGGTGGATGAGGAGGAAGAGGAGGAGGAGGAGGAGGAGGAGGAGGGGGAGCCCTACTACTCCACCGCCATCTGTGATAAGACTGATAGCTTTCTGGCAGGTAACGTATAAGCCCCTCCCCCCCCTGACCCAACCCAACTCACCTGGAATGCACCTTTTCCCTGCAACACCCCCCCCCCCCCCCCCCCCCCCCCCCCTCCCCAGCACCACCTCCACCACCGCTGCTTGTGGTCCCATCTCTCCAGTCACGTCTAGCAGGTGTAGAACCAGACCAGAGAAAGATTGTAGGAAAATGATTTTTAAAAAAGACGAGTAAAAGAGCAGACTAGGTGTTCCCTGGTCGCCGCTCCTCCTGTCTGGCGTCAAGGGTGTTTACGTACTTTAGCTACTACCATTTTATAGTAGAAAGTTCCTATTAATTAGCATCGCTTCCCCTGTAGCGCCCCCCCCCAACCCCCTCCCCCAACCCCACCTGCGGGGTGATGACTGACAGTCCAGATGGACGGAGCTTTTGAAACATAAAAGCATAAAAATAAGAAAAAGACACAAAAAAAACATGGATTGAATGGACTCTACCTGCCTGTGTATTTATCCTACTGTTTTTACCGAACAACTTGTCAAATGTTTTCTTGTTTTATTTTATATTTGCTTATTTGTTTGTTTTTATTTTGGTTTTTGTTGAAACCTGTTCCTCCCTGGCCTGTATTACACTGACTGGGTATGTTCTGTAGTACTGTAGTACTCTGGTTCTGTTTAGTCCTCCCTCTGTTCTCTGAGATGTTTTAGCGATCCAATAAAGGCTCGATATTAAGATATTAACCAGGCTTTGTGGCTGTGCGGCGTGGCGACGGCCGCGGTGTGCGCGCGTTAGCATAACCGTTTTATAGGTGGGCAACTACTCTGTAGGTTGTCATGGCTTGTCATGTATGCAGTCACTCATATACAGTACGTGATTGGCTGTGGTTGGTCCCACCCCCCTTCCTGAGCGTCTGGCAGCAGCCAATCACAGAAGAGATGGCTCCTGTGTGTGCCCATTGGCTGAGATGTGTCTGTGTGTGTTAGTGAGCGGTGGGTTTTAATATTTCAACAGTATCTGCATGTTTGACTAACAATAAAAAAAAAAAAAAAGTTGTGTACTACCTGGTGAGGCCCTAGGGGGGCCCCACAATGTCCTGGCCTGCCCAGGCCCTGCTGGGGCCCCGCCAGGCTCACGCTAGCCATGTGCTTCAGTCCTTGGTTCTCACTAACTAGGGTTTTAATTTTTTCCTCTTCAAAATTCCATTAAAACATCGTTACAAGGCACCCCGTTCCTGTTTCTTCTTTCCCCAGCATGCCTCCAGACCGCTGTTACATGTTTACACGTCCTCCGGTTCCCATGGCAACACGCCTGCCTCCGCCATGGGAACGCAGCTCGTAAACAAGAACTGGTGTTGGATGGGGAAATGGAATTTTGCTGCTGTGGAATACATGTGGGATAAACCAACCCCCCCCCTCCCCCTTCCCTACAGCATGACCTCATGATCTCATAACCTTTATGGTTGCAACGTTGCCTGATTGGGGAATTGCAACGAAAACACAAACACGTCTTAGCAGGAAGCAGCACTGAGCCAATAAACTGAACAGGAAGTGTTCTATCGACTTCGCAATACGACCTCGAGGTTCTTGGTGCAGCATGTTGATGCACGCAGTGAAGGCAGGCAGAGAGGACTGCATTCACTCTGCTCATTAAAACAATCTAGCAATGTTTCCACAAGTAAATAGTATAAATAAAGATAAGTTAATCGAGTTTTACTTACATCAGGCAAAATGTAAGTGCTATACTTACGTACTAATGCACAAATACTAAAGTGACACTTAAGTAAAGGTCTTGAGTAGAACTAATGCTAGCTACTTGGCATTATGCACACACATTATACTGTATACGCAAGTACAAACAAACGTCTAGAGCCCCTCCCCTCCCGATCCAATTTGAAGGTGTGTGAACAGGAAGTGATATCTGGTGAAACTCAAGAGGGACGGCAATGAAACCCTTCCTGCAGGTTTTCCTACAGTGTGAGCAGAACCCGACCTCAGCTACCTGGGCTCTGAACGCGTGGCACACAGCAACTCAAACTCCTCGCATTTGCAGGTGCCAAGGAAACGTGTTATGTGCAGTGATTGGATGTCATCATGTCACCAATTCAGATTAATATTCACGAATGAGGCAACCAATCACATGTTAGGAATGCATTTTATTGCCACTGCTCATTCTTCCAATGGAAACTCAGCTGTCAGCAAGCGCAGGAATCCTAACCGATCTACGATCCTAAAATCCTCATCATAATCCTCATTATATTCCCACCACGGGCCATAACCAGAAAGTGTTAAACTAGTGAAATGCTAACGTTGTATAAATGCTTAATATACATATGATATAACATGTTGGACGGTAATAATCAGCACTGAGCTGCCAAAGACCGTGTGTGTCTATCACCATGGGAACGGAGGCCGTCATCGCGGCCGTTCCATGATCAGTAAACGCTCGTTAAACAGCCGATTACATCACACAGACGCTCCATAGATGAAGGGGACGTGGCCGACCCTTTTGATGTAACGTTAATAATGAGCAGTTGGAGTCTCTCCAGAGGGAGGAGAGGGATGGACACTAGATGATAGAGCCGTGCTATCGACCACTCCGCTCTGCATGACGAAGAGTTATGGGACCGGGGATGGGAGGCTGAGGGATGCTGACTCAGCTCCCAACATCCCGGGCGTCGGTTCAGTATGGATGCTCTGTTGTGCGGGCTCCCATTACGTCCTCCCACCTCCAAGAAGGTTGAGGTCTGTTGCAGACCCTCTAACATACCTGTTGGAGTGAGAAGATGTGACACAGTGGTGATGACAGGGTGGAGAGCAGGCGATTCCCCTTTCCCTTGTTCTTTATTTCATGTTTCCCTGGTTTATCGTTTGTTGGTTCCGTTTATGTTTCCACCTTCGTACCGTTTTTATCGTGAACTCTCCTCATGTCGCCTTGTTCTGTCCCGGACCCCCCTGGTGTTTGTCGGCGCCTGCATGCACCTCGTAACGGACACACCTAGTGACCCCACCTGTCTCCAGGAGACCCCGAGAGCCAGGAAGATGATGATGACCAAGATGACGACGAAGCTGCATCGGAACACGAGGACCTGGATGGGCTCAGCGGCTCTCAGGGACACGACTGGAACCAGAAGCAGAACCACACGTCCACGTGCGTTCCCACTGCTCCCATCATTCCCATCGCCAATGGCCATTACCTGGCAATGGTCCCCGGGAACCGGAGGCCCATTGACCCAGCGATGGCCGCCCACTTTGCCAAGATGGCCCCTCCTCCTCCTCCTCCTCCTCCGCCCTACACCACCACCGCTTCACCCGAGGGCACCGCCCCCCGCAGTGGCGAGCAGCTGCTGCAACACCAGAGACAGTTGCAGGACATGCGGCACCACCAGGAGGAGGAGGAGGAGGAGCACCTGAGGCGGGAGCAGCAGAGGCAGCTGGAACAGCAGCGGCGGGATCTGCTCCAGCTGCAGCTACAGCAGCAGCAGCTGGAGCAACGCCAGCGTCAGCAACTGCTGCAGTGGCAGCTGGAGGCAGAGCAGCAGCTGCAGCAGCAGAACCGCCTGCAGCAGCACCGGAGCCCGACCTCTGGCCTCTGCACCATCTACGAGGCCATGGAGACCGGCGAGGAGGAGGAGGAGGAGGAGGAGGAGGAAGAGGAGGAGGCCAACCTGAACACAGCGGCGGAGAAGGCCTGGCTGCTGGGGCCGCCCCAGGAGCTGGACTGGAACCAGAAGGTGGACCTGGTGCAGCAGCTCATCAACCAGACCCTGCTGCTGTCGGCGTCCGGGGGGGCGGGCTCCTGCTGCGCCCCCCCACTGCTGCTGCTGCCCATGGGGGCCGGGGGGACCCTTAGCCCCCTGGAGGCCAGCGTGTGGCCGGCCCTGCTGCTGCCCCAGTTCAGCCCCCCCGATGCCACCATCACCTCGGTCAGCTGCTACTCCCCCGACAGCCAGGGCTCCGCCTCCCCGGGGGGCGGAGACTGGACCGTGGTGGAGGTGGAGACTCAGCACTGAGGACAGGGGCCTGATTGGCCGACGACGCACCTGTTGAGCCAATCACAAAGCAATATATATTTATATATACTGTCTATTAATACAGTCAATTAGGCGACGGATGGAAACAAAACAAAAATCTAAATCTGTAGGATATTCAGAATTGATAAATCAGTGTGAACATGATGTAAGTATTTAAAAGCACAGGTCACTGGTAACTTTTAGCATGTTAAATAGAACTGAATTATGTGTCATTTTAATGTTGATATATTTACAATAACGTTCATATTTAGTTAGATTTACATACATATCGCAACATAACTGTGCAGCTAGCCTATAGTTAAGCATAGCCGACAGCCCTGTTCCCTTTATATGATATATGATATGTTAATATAATCTTAGCCGTAGACCAAATATGCCTCATCCCTGATACGGGACCAAGCTATGACAATTGCACTTGCTAGCCTAGTATTTATTTAACTTTCTATAAAATGTGAAGTGTGTTGTGCATCATCGACAAAGGTAAGTCGATTGTTTTGTTTTGCAAACATTTGGATTTAAAAGAAACTGCTTGTGGAGAAGACGATCAGGGCGTTTGGATGAGTTGAACAGGGTGTTGGCCGTATGGAAATTAGGTGTATGTGTGGTCGGACCGCGAGGGGCGTGAGAACCAGGAACAGCGATCAGTTGTTCTGTCTTCACGGTGGATCAGGGAGGAGGAGGGGGTGAGGAGGAGAAGGAGGGGGGAGGAGGAGGAGGAGGGAGGAGGAGGAGGAGGAGGGGGTGAGGAGGAGGAGGAGGAGGGAGGAGGAGGAGGGGAGCACGAGGGTGGGAGGGAGTCTCCACCGTGGCGTTCCAAAGCTGTGACTTCATTTCCTGGGTCGGTGGCATTCAATGCGTTTCCGGGGTGACGGGATGACATCACTGCAGGAGCACAGAAGATGCTGTCCACTACATCTCAAGGTTTAAGTTTCTCTGAGTTTCATCAGCAAGCATAGGCCGACATATGGACTAATACGCCCAAAATGTTATCTTTGATTTGTGCCATGTTTTACAAACGTTTTATTAGTTGTGAATGTTTTAAAATATCATGATTGAATGAATATTATAAGCTGTATATTATATATTAGTACATATAAGTGTGATTTCAAGGTTATTGCAAATATATCGCCTACTTTAACGTTCATAAATGCACCTGCAGTTCCCCATTATTCCTGTGGTTTAGCGGCAGTTCCAATACGTAACAGCGCCATCTACCGGCGGCAGAGGGAACTACACACCATGCATTGTATTCAAACGTGTTGCTTTACATCTATCCTGCTTTATGTATTGTATATTACAGCAGGAATTCTAAATTATTATCTGCATTATATGTGCACTTTAGTTGCCTGTGTATGTGTGAAGCATGTCTATCCAAGAGACCAACTGTCTCTGTCTGCATGCATTTATCATATATTTGTGTTCCTGTATATGTAGTTTTATAAAGACCTTATTCTGTTACACTGAAAGTTATAGAGATTGCCTCATTCATTCTTCATTCTCATTTGCAGTAGTGGCTCTGGTCTCTATTATAAAAATATGTCATTCCATAAAAATTTATTTTGCAGTTTGGCCTTTAATGAAAAAAATTATGAAACAGCTTTACGCCGACAGATATGTTAAATATCGCTTGGGAAAATATCATAATGTATACATAATAAATAAATATATATACAGTACATATATTTATATATTATAACCTCCACGCTATAGCCTAGCTTTGTTTATAGGCTACTAAAAAATCTTACTCTAAAGTTGTAATCAGTGTGTGCAAATGTTTCAAAGTTTAAATAAAAAGTATTGAATTATAATACTCATATCACTTTGTACAATTATTATTATTTTTTTTTAAAACAATGTATTTAGGTGGCACTGACTGAAAGTCAGAGGTCAGAGGTCATCCACGATACGGAGGTCGTGACGTGAACCACTACTCAGCCTCGTTTTCATATTTCATATTCTTCATAATAGTTTGAGGAAAGTTATGGTTCATTTAAAGTGAGCTAACTGCTAATATGTAACTGTTCATTGAGCGACAACATCTGGGGTCCCTGAGGGTGGGGGGTTGAGGAGGTCCATGTGTGAGGAGGTGAACAAATCAGGTTGGAATTTATCATGGGTTATTAATGGTACAATATGTACCATAGAGTATTAATGCTCTTTTATGAAATATGTATGATGTATAATGCGGTATGTATTGTATGCATAACGATATGTGTAAATACAGCATCTTGTCTACAGGGAGCGCAATTGGGCGAGGAATAAAAATACTCACGCTTTACTACAAGAAAACAATCACGTTTTAAAAAAGTCTTTACAACCCATAATACAAGACTTTATACACGGTAACACAATATGTTATCAACGTATTTGGAAAGATAATGTCATCATCCTAACCTCATATTTCCTTCTTAAGACACATTTCATCTGTAGTTTATTAGAACGTATGAGGAACTG
>PIJE02000087.1:285189-412195 GCA_002895965.2 Coryphaenoides rupestris
GGCTATGCTGCCAGGGTGGGAGGAGTTACAGCTCACGGTTTATTTAGTCGCCCTGTCTGTCTGTTCTCTCTCTGTCCCTCGCTGTCTCCTTCTCTCACATAGACACACATACACACACACGCACACACACACACACACACACACACACACACACACACACACACACACACACACACACACACACATTGACCTCAGTGACCGTTAATCTCCTCTCTCAATCTCACTCTCTCTCAATCACAACTCTCTCTCACTCTCTCTCTCTCTCTCTCTCTCTCTCTCTCTCTCTCTCTCTCTCTCTCTCTTTCTCTCCTCCATTATGAACATATTTCCATCACCATCTACTTCCGACTCCCCCTCTCCAGGTCTACTGTGATCATAACAGTCTCTTATTACATCACATGCTAGTTCAGACACTTCCACGGCCTACAAGGGTCTGCAGCAGCCAATCAGCAGGCTGCTTTTTCTATCTGCTGATGTCCAGCAGGTGACTGGTAAAGGTTAGGAGGGAGGGGGGGGGGCGGGGGGGAGGGAGGATACAACGCGCCCCCCTCTCGAAATATAGACCCCGCCCCCAAGACGAGCGAATGTCAGCGCCATTAAAACTTTATAAAAGCCGCAGCTTTCATCACCCCCCCCCCCCCCCCGCGCGCCGACCTACTGTCTGTCTATCTGCCTATCTGTCTCTCTGTATCTCTCTCTCTCTCTCTCTCTCTCTCTCTCTCTCTCTCTCTCTCTCTTTATATATCTCTATCTATCTATCTATCTATCTATCTATCTATCTCTGTCTATCCGTCCGTCCGTCCGTCCATCCGTCCGGTCTGTAATCATGTAGTATATCTCACATCCTACTGTCTGTCTCTACTTACTCTCTCTTTCTCAATCCAATCCAATACAGAAGGCTTTATTTGCATGGTCAACCTGCACTTCATTGACACTGCCGAAGCACACACAGTCAAATAAGATGCAAAAAAATAGATAACATTTAAATCATCAAATAATAGATCACAATCCAATACAATATAAAATAAGGAAAAGATATATATAGTGTAAAAGTAGAAATAAGTTAACAACTTGTATTCATTGTATGAATGTATTGTATTCCTTATAATTACTGTCGGCTGTCGGGCGTTTTGCACACAAGATTTTCAAACTGTGAAGTGACAATAAAAATACTTGAAACTTAATGAAAGCAGTATGGTGTAGTAAGGGTTAGGGTTAACCCAAGATTCAAGAAGTTTAATTGTCACATGCACATCCAGGATGTTCAGTGAAATGAAAAAGTGGCGATGCCCAGCGAAATGTGCAAAAGGACAATACGATTCTTTCGGTCACTACCCAAAGCTCGTGACCATAGGTGAGGGTTGGAACGTAGATGGACCTGTAAATCGAGAGCTTCGCCTTCCGGCTCAGCTCCCTCTTCACCACAACGGACCGGTACAGCGCCCGCATCACTGCAGACGCTGCACCAATCCGTCTGTCCATCTCCATTATTTTGCCCTCACTCGTGAACAAGACCCCGAGATACTTGAACTCCTTCGCTTGAGGCAGAAACTCATTCCCAACCCGGAGGGAACACTCCACCGTTTTCCGGCAGAGAACCATGGCCTCAGACTTGGAGGTGCTGACTCTCATCCCGACTGCTTCGCACTCGGCTGCAAACCGCCCCAGTGCATGCTGGAGGTCACGGTCTGAACAGAACCACATCATCTTCAAAGAGCAGAGATGCAATTCTGAGGTCCCCAAACCGGACACTCTCCCCACCTCGACTGCGCCTTGAGATTCTGTCCATGAAGATCACAAACAGAAACGGTGACAAGGGACAACCTTGGCGGAGTCCAACACCCACTGAGAACGTGCTTGACTTTGTGCCGAGAATACAGTCGCAGCTCGAACTTTGTTCGTACAGGGACCGAATGGCACGTACCAACGGCCCCCGTACCCCATACTCCCGTAGTACCCCCCACAGGATTCCCTGGGGGACACGGTCATAAGGCCTTCTCCAAGTCCACAAAGCACATGTAGACTGGATGGGCAAACTCCCATGCCCCCCACAACAACCCTGCGAGGGTAAAGAGCTGGTCCACTGTTCCACGGCCAGGACGGAATCCGCATTGTTCCTCCTGAAGCTGAAGCTGAATCGGCCGGAGCCTCCTTTCCAGCACCCTGGAATAAACTTTCCCGGGGAGGCTGAGCAGTGTGATACCCCGATAATTGGAGCACACCCTCCGGTCCCCTTTTTTGAAAATGGGGACCACCACCCCGGTCTGCCATTCCACAGGTACTGTCCCCGACCTCCACGCGACATTGACTAGGCGTGTCAGCCATGACACCCCGACAATGTCCAGAGACTTCAGCATCTCAGGGCGAATCTCATCCACACCTGGCGCCTTGCCACTGAAGAGCTTTTTGACTACTTCAGTGACCTCTACCAAGGATATGGGGGAGGCTTCAGACTCTGCCTCTTCCACAGAGGACGTACTGGTCGGTTTCAGGAGTTCCTCAAAGTGTTCTTTCCACCGCCTGACAATATCCTCAGTCTAGGTCAGCAGTTCTCCTCCCCGACTGAGCACAGCCTGAGCCAAGCCCTGCTTTCCCTTCCTGAGTCGCCGGACAGTTTGTCAGAACGTCCTTCTCCATGGTCTCCCCGAACTCCTCCCACACCCGGGATTCCACCAGACGTTCCCAGTTCACCCTCACTACACGTTTGGGTTTACCAGGTCTGTTTGGCAGCCTCCTGCGCCATCTGATCCAACTCACCACCAGGTGGTGATCAGTTGACAGCTCTGCTCCTCTCTTCACCCGAGTGTCCAAAACATGCGGCCGCAGATCTGCTGATACGATTACAAAGTCGATCAGCGACCTTTGGCCTAAGATGGTCCGGTACCAGGTACACTTGTGCACCACCCTATGTTCGAACATGGTGTTTGTTATGGCCAGTCCATGACTAGCACAGAAGTCCAATAACAAAACACCACTCTGGTTCAGATCGGGCAGGCCGTTCATCCCAATCACTCCCCTCCAGGTTTCTCCATCATTGCCCACGTGTGCGTTGAAGTCCCCCAGTAGAACTATGGCGTCCCCGGATGAAACCCTTTCCAGGATGCCACCCAAGGACTCCAAGAAGGCCGGATACTCTGAACTGCTGTTTGGTGCATAGGCACACACAACAGTCAGAGCCTTCCCCCCAGCGACTTGCAGTCGCATGGAGGCGACCCTCTCGTTCACCCTCTCCAACACAGTGGTGCTCAGCCGGGGACTTGTGAGTATCCCCACACCCGCCTGGTGCCTCACACCCTGGGCAACTCTGGAAAAGGAGAGGGTCCAGCCCCTCTCCAGGAGTTTGGTTCCAGAACTGGTGCTGTGCGTGGAGCTCACTCCACCTCCTGCACCAGCTCCAGCTCCTTCTCCGCCAGTAAGGTGACGTTCCACGTCCCTAAAACCAGTCGACGATGCTGGGGATCCACACGCCCAGGACCCCGCTTTTGCCTACCGCCCAGTTTACAACACACCCGACCCCAATGATTCTCCCTGCAGGTGGTGAGCCCACAGGGAGGTGACTCCACGTATTCAATTCGGGCTTGGCCCGGCCGGGCCCCGTGGATCCAGGCCCGGCCACCAGACGCTCGCCGACGAGCTCCCCTCCCAGGTCTTGCTCCAGAAGGGGGCCCCGGTTTCCCTTGTCCGGGTGAGGTGACTGTGTTTTTCGGGAGTCTCTTCATGGGGTCTTTGAATCGCTCTTAGTCTGGCCCCTCCTCTGAGACCACTTTGCCTTGGGAGACCCTACCAGGGGCTAATGCCCCGGACAACACAGCTCCCAGGGTCACGGGGGAACCCAAACCCCCCCACCACGATAAGGTGGCGATTCCACAATATTTATAATATTTACAGCAAAAGGAGCAGCACGAATGAAATCTAAACAAATAGGCATATAAACAGCAGCATATCAACAAATACTATAGCAGGATGATGTCACTGTCTCTCTCGCTCTCTCTCTCTCTCTCTTTCTCTCTCTCTCTCTCTTATTGTATTTTCCATCCTTCTTTCTCTGAGCCTTTCACAACAAACTCCCTTCTTCCTGTTCCTCATTCAAAGCTCTCTCGCTCTTTCTCTTTCTCTCTCTCTATCTGACACAATCTCTCACCCTGTCTTTCTATCTATATATCGCTCTCTATCTCTCTCTCTCTCCATCTCTCACTCTTTGCCCTGTCTCTCTCTCTCTCTCTGTGTCTGCTATTGTGTGGCGATGTCTGTGCTGTGTCTCGTCTGTCTGGTCGATCGTCTACAGGAAACAGACTCAGACTCTACAAGATCTCTCTGTGTGTGTTTGCTCCAGACGTGACAGAGCTCTCAACCACAGGCCCTTTCACACCAAACAATCAAGTATTCAAACAGTTGGACGGTTGACACACATGAGATCACATGTGGGCACATGTATGTGGAATTAAATAAAAACTTTTTTAATGTACAATCTCAGTGATGGGTTAGTAGATGCACACACACACACACATACACACACACACACACACACACAGTCATATTTAAACGTACACTTAGGCACACACACACACACACACACGGTCATATTTAAACGTACACTTAGGCACACACACTCACACACACGATCATATTTAAATGTACACATAGGCACACACACTGTGTGTGTGTGTGTGTGTGTGTGTGTGTGTGTGTGTGCGCGCCTAAGCACATACGCATTCATGCATGTGATGTGAGTGTGTCACAACAATCTGAACCTCCTTCAGGAAGTTAGCGTTCTTACTTACCAACAACCCCCACGCGTGTGTGTGTGTGTGTGTGTGTGTGTGTGTGTGTGTGTGTGTGCGTGTGCATATGGGTGCTCAAGCTCTCTCTCTCTCTCTCACTTCCTGGCGTTGGAGCAGAACAGGAAGTGGATGGGCGGGGCTCCCTCCTCTCTGTTCTGTCTTCCTCTCCTCCTCCTCCTCCTCCTCTCTGTCTCTCTCTAGTGCCAAACCTCCTCTTGACTCCTGGCAGGAGGTCTTCCTGGGTTAGATCGTTCGGACGGTGTGTGTGTGTTGGGTGTGTGTGTGTGTGTGTGTGTGTGTGGTCAGGTGTGTGTGTGTGGGGGGTAGTTCCGGGTGTAGTCGGGCCAGACATGGCCAGCGAGGCGGTGCTAGAGGGGTATAGAGGGGAGCAGGACCTGACGGAGTCCCCGGAGGACCCTGTGGTGGACGCCGTCGACCCCGGCGACCCCTCGGTAGGAAACCAGCCCGCTGCTGTGAGGGCAACCGATCTATCTATCTATCTATCTATCTATCTATCTATCTCTCTCTCTCCATCTCTCTATCTCTCTCTCTCTATCACTCTCTCTCTCTCTCTCTCTCTCTCTCTCTCTCTCTCTCTCTCTCTCTCTCTCTCTCTCTCTCTCTCTCTCTCTCTCTCTCTCTCTCTATCACTTTCTCTCTCTCCATCTCTGTACTTTTCTACCTCTCTCTCTATCTGTCTCTTTCTCCCTCCCTCCATCTCTACCTCTATCTCCCTGTGTCGCCTTCCTCGTTCACTTCCTGTTAAAACCACTTTGTTTCTTCACTCGCGCCTCAGCGGCCATTACTGCACACACACACACACACACACACACACACACACACACACACACATGGGGCACTCATGACCACCCTCAGTAATTCTCATAGTTCTTGTTGAACCCCAGGGATTGCTTGGTATTGTGTGTGTGTGTGTGTTGTGTTGTATTGTATTGTATGGGAGTGCGTCATGGCAGACAATCGGCAGGCGGGTTTCCGAATGCCCAGGATGACCTTTCACCTGATGACGTAACTGCCACCGCTGTCCGTCACAAATCTGCTTTTCTCAGCTGAACAAGAGGACGCTATCAAATGTCACATCGTGTTGCTCTACCGCTCTCTCTCCCACTCTCACTGTATCTCTCTCTATCTCGACCACTCTCTCTACCTCTCTTTCTCTAACCCCCCCCCCTCTTGTCTGCTCTCTCTCACTCTCCCCCTCTCCCTTCTCCTCCCTCTCTGTCTCTCTCTCTCTCTCTCTCTCCTCTCTCTCTCTCTCTCCCTCTCTCTCTCCCTCTTTCTAAAATAGAGATATATAGAGATCTCTCCTCACCTTATCTATATTTTGCTCTGTGGTTCTCTAATGAAACAAGAAAATCTATATTTAAATTCATAATCCACATAATTAATAAATGAAAGGGGCTGGTCGATGCTCTCTCTGTGTCTGGTGCCCAAAATAACTTTAAAGGAAAGGTCAGCAGTAGCCAGCAAACCTCCAATACTGAGCTCCAATATATAGCAATGGGTGGGTGTGTGTGTGTGTGTGCGTGTGTGTGTGTGTGTGTGTGTGTGTGTGTGTGTGTGTGTGTGTGTGTGTGTGTGTGTGTGTGTGTGTGTTGTGTGTGTGTGTGTGTGTGTGTGTGTGTGTGTGTGTTTATGCTGCGTGCTACCACCCTGTATGTTTGGCCCTTGTATGTTTGGCCCCTGTATACCTGGCTCCTGTATGTTTGGCCCCAGTATGTTTGGCCCCTGTATACCTGGCACCTGTATGTTTGGCCCCTGTATGTTTGGCCCCTGTATGTTTGGCCCCTGTATACCTGGCACCTGTATGTTTGGCCCCTGTATGTTTGGCCCTTGTATGTTTGGCCCCTGTATACCTGGCACCTGTATGTTTGGCCCCTGTATACCTGGCACCTGTATGTTTGGCCCCTGTATGTTTGGCCCCTGTATACCTGGCCCCTGGATGCTGAGGGTTGTAGTCCATCGATCCTCAGCTCCTTGCTTGATTGTTGATTGTATTTTGTGGCAGATTAAGTATTCTGTGTTCATCTCATGTAGGTACAGCTCTGGCAGGGAGACACACAGTAGCTGACTGACTGACTAGCTAGGTGGCTGACTGACAGACTGCACATCAATGGTCCTTGCGTGTCTGTATATGCGTGTCTGTGTTTGTGTGTGTGTGTGTGTGAGCAGTATTGTATGGCCCGTCTAGTTGGACTCTGATGTTTGTTGACTCCATGCGTGCGCTGCCTCAGGCTGCGGGGGCCCCTGAGAACCTGCTTGTCAAGGTTCAGAGTCCAGGCCCTCGGGACCCCACACCTTGAATACAGACCCCGGGTAACATGGTCTCCACTAATATGATGATGTAATGAGGGGAGGACATACAGTATGTCAATGGGTTGGAGTGTGTGTGTGTGTGTGTGTGTGTGTGTGTGTGTGTGTGTGTGTGTGTGTGTGTGTGTGTGTGTGTGTGTGTGTGTGTGTGTGTGTGTGTGTGTGTTGTGTGTTTATTGCAATTAGCAATCCAGTCTTGTAGCCAATGTCAAACAAGTGAGCTCAGTAACATGTCTGTCTGTATATCTCTATGATGTGTTCATTAGGACCGCAATGTCCTCGTTAGCCGTAAACAGACTAGTGATCAACTTACACAGATGAGGTATGAAGGCATACATGCATATTGTCGGAGTTTCTGCTGCAACACGTCCCTTCAGTGGCTTTCCAGGACTCCGCCAGCCAGTATCAGGACACAGGCGGATGATGTTGAATGATCCCGTTTATTTCAGAGTTTTTGTAGGTAGATGTATACAGAGCAGGTGGTACGATGCTAGCATGCTAGTGCTCTCCTGAGTTGGTTTATCCCTGCAGCCCCAGACTAATCAGCCTGACTTGGGCCTCATGTGAGGCTGTTTAAACCAGACCAACCACACACTCCACACCATGTATATTTTCAAAATAAAATGTTTTAAATTGTCCCCTCCTGCGTCACGACCCATAGTGTGGAACCCATGTGCTGAATATATGTCCCCCCCCCCCCCCCCAGGGTAACCAGGGCGGGCTCTCGGTGCTGCAGCAGCTGGGTCTGGACCAGAACTCTGACTTCTCGGACTCGGGCATCCAGCAGCGTCTGGCCGAGCACCGCGAGCGCATCCGGCGGGAGATCCGCAAGGAGCTGAAGATCAAGGAGGGCGCGGAGAAGCTGCGGCGCGCCTCCAGCGACAAGCGCACCGTCCAGCAGGCAGCCGCCTCGCAGGTGCGCAGCTCCGGCCAGCGGCTGGACGCGCTGCTGGACCAGCTTCAGGAGCTGGACGCCCACATTGTGGTCAAGGGTCACCATGACAACCCCGGTGAGGAGGACGAGGATGATGATAATAATGATGATGATGATAATGATGATGATGATGGGGCCGGGCGATGTGGGGGGGAGGGGTTGTGGATGTGATCGCCGCTGTTGTTTGGTTCCTGGGGGTTCGGTCAGGTTACTCTGGCACGCGGCCAAACTGCGCCAGAGACGTGAAAAGAAGGTTCTGGTGTTTCTGCTGTCCTTGCTGGATACATGCATGGAGACCTTCTCTCATCGGCCACACGGTCACTTTAGCCGGCCGCCGATCATCAGCCAAACGAATGGCGATCTGACATTTATTTTCAGATATGTATATTTATATTTACAGTTACAATTAGGGCATTTGGCAGATGCTTTTATCCAAAACGACTTACAATATGTACGTTTGTTGAAAGAGACAGCAATATATCGCTGTGGTATATATATATCTATAATAGCTATATATGTACATACATACTGTATGTAAATTCGGAAAAACATGTTTGGAAATTTGTGTTTGGTTGGAAAGCCTGTTTATTTACATTTACAATGATGTCCAACTTATAAGGATCATGCATTTGTGGGATGAGCAGCACAGCTGATTATGTGGGTAGTGCCCAAGTCAAATTTGCCAAAATGCTAAACAGTGTATTCTCCTGTTGGTCTGTCCAGACAGCAATGTGAGATTGGCGCCTCTAGATTCACGTTGGAGGTTGTTCTGGATGGTGGAGACCACTGGTGTAAACACTGTTCTTATCGTGGAGTTCACACGTTCTTTACACTTAGTGTGGACGGGGTGGAGGATCAAATCTTTCTTAACTTGTTGAAGTCGTCTTCCAGAATAGGTGTGACTCCACAACAACAACAACAACAACAACAACAACAACAACAACAACAACAACACAAACTGTGCTCTCCTGTTGTCCTCAGAGGGCTCAGCCACGCGGCGCTCGGCCATCCAGGGGCGCGTGGCGGCGCTGGAGCGGCAGCTCAACATCGAGCTGAAGGTCAAGCAGGGGGCGGAGAATATGATCCCCATCTACGCCAACGGAGCCACCAAGGTGCCGCTCATTGAGACACACGCACGCACGCACGTAGGCAGGCAGGCAGGCAGGCAGGCACGCACGCACGCCACATCACACCACACCACACCACACCACACACCCGCCACCAAGGTGCTCTCACACACACATACACACACACACAAACACACACACAGACACCCTCACACACATACCTGTTCAGCAAGTCGTAGACATCCAGTTGTATTTTCAGTAGTTGCAGTAGTTAGTAGTAGTAGTAGTAGTCGTAGTTAATACTTGTAACTAGTGTTCAGTAGCAGCAGTCGTTGTATTAGTCCTAGTACCTAGTGTTCAGTATTAGCAGTGTGTGCAGCATGTGACTGGTGTACTGGTGTACGGTGTCCTGTGCAGGACAAGAAGCTGCTCCAGGCAGCTCAGCAGATGCTGCAGGACAGCAAGACCAAGATCGACATCATCCGCATGCAGATCCGCAAGAGCATGCAGGCCAGCGAGCAGTCGGACGACGCCCAGGGTACCCTGCAGCACCTCTATTACTCTACACTATATTACATGATCTATCTATTACATTACTTTAGAACACTATATATTACATTACTTTACATTACAATCTATTACATTACCTTTTAACACGATATATTACATTACTTTACATTACAATCAATTATATTACTTTATAACATTATATATTACATTTACATTTACATTTAGGGCATTTCGCTTTTGTCCAAAGCGACTTACAAAGAGTTATTACATTACTTTACATTACAATATTGCATGACTTTATATTAATTTATCTTACATTACTTTATATTAAGATTGAATAAACTTACTTGCATTTATAATTATAATAATAATTATTATAACAATTTTATGAATTTACAATCATTTACAGTATGTTACTTAACATTACAATATTTAATTACTTCATATTACATTGCATTGCATTATGCTACAACATGGACTGCAGGATTTTCGCAGGACTAAATAAACAACAACAAGAGATTTCTCTCCACACACATTTTATTCTATATTCTGCTTCTCTCTTAAACTCTGTTCCTTGTTCTGTGTCATCTATCAATGTCTGTTAGGAAAGCCATATTTAAAGTGCACACACACACACATAGACATGCACACAGGCACACACATACGCACGCACACGCACACACACTCCATTGGCCATTACTGAGGGTTAAGATATTATTGACATAACTGCATTCCCCTGATGTCGGCCAACAGCCCTGGTTCACTTACTACAGGAGAGAGAGAGAAGGGGGGGGGGGGGGGGGGGGGTGAGAGCGAGGTGGGAGAACTGGAGCGCTGAATAGAGAAAGATTGAGAGTGATGGAAGATAAAAGGAGATAGAAAGTGATGAGTCAGGTGGAGGGCGGAGGACGAGAGGAGGAAGAGGCTTTAAAGACATCTTGTTGTCCTCAGATAACAGCCATGATGTTTACAAAGCCACAGTGTCCACCTGACCGACCATGTGATCTGGTGCAGGTAAGCCAGACCTGTGATCACCTGACTGACCATGTGACCTGGTGCAGGTAAACCAGACCTGTGTGGAGTGGAGCTGCGGGTGGAGGAGCTGTGGCATCACTACCGGGTGGAGCACGCCATGGCGGAGGGAGCCAAGAACATGCTCCGCCTCCTGGGCGGGGCCAAGGTGCAGGACAAGAAGGCCATCGCTGAGGTAAGATGTCACACCGCAGCACACCTGGATGAATGCCGGTACTAACATGAAACCTGACAGATGTAGCTGGCGTCCAGTGTGGCCCCTGACCCCTGACCCATGACCCCTGACCCCCCTCCCAGGCCCAGTGTGGTCTGAGCGGCTCCTCCCAGCGCCTGGACCTCCTGCGGCTCTCCCTGGACCAGCGGCTGGACGGTCTGCCCCAGGACCACCCCAAGGCCTGCCTCATCAAGGAGGAGCTGCTCCTTGCTTCCTCCTCCTCCTTCAGCTGCCGCCAAGGAGCGCCCTACGTCCACAACCAGTACAGCACGCTCAGCAAGCCCTCCCCACTCACTGGTAGGTGGCTACAGCACCACCTCCTCCACCACCACCACCACCTCCTCCTCCACCACCACCTCATCCACCTCCTCCTCCACCACCACCACCACCACCTCATCCACAGCCACCACCACCTCCTCCACCACCACCCCCCCTCTAACACCAACACCACCTCCACCACCACCACAATCACCTCCACCTCCACCACCAACAGCAACACCACCTCCTTCTCCACCACCACCACCATCTCTTCCACCGCCACCACCACCTTCACCTCCAGCACCAACACTAGCTCCACCACCACCACCACCACTACCACCACCCTGTAACTCTCTTACACAGAGTACAGTCTCAACGACCTCTCTCTCTCTCTCTCTCTCTCTCTCTCTCTCTCTCTCTCTCTCTCTCTCTCTCTCTGCCTCACCCCCCAGGTACGCTGCAGGTGCGCTTGTTGGGCTGCGTGGGTCTGCTGGATGTGGTGCCCGGGCGGAGTCGTGGGACGGCGGTGATGCTGCCCTCCTACTCCCTGGGCGACGGCCGCTCGTCCTTCAAGCTCAGCGGACTCTACAGTCGCAGCGGCAGCAGCAGCAGCCTCAAGTTCCCCGGCAAGACCGAGGAGCTCTCCGGTGAGCTGTGTGCACCAGAGTGTGTATGACTGTGTGCACGAGAGTGTGTATGTGAGGTTGTGCATGAGAGTGTGTGTGTGAACATGTGAACAAGAGTGTGCTTGAGCGTGTGATTGTGCAGTAGAGTGTGCACGAGAGTGTGCATGAGATGGTGCACAGGAGTGTGCACGAGATTGTGCATGAGAGTGTGCATGAGAGTGTGAAGCTTGAATTATAATTCTGCGGGGAACAGCCACCGACTGCGGAGTCACAAAAGTTTTTTTAATCAGTGAATGGAACCGTGCGTACCGTGTGTGTGTGTGTCTGTGTGTGTGTGTTTATGTGCAGCGGAGGTGAGTGCGGTGCTGAAGCTGGAGAACTCGGTGGTGGGTCAGACGTTCTGGAAGGCGGTGGGGGAGGAGGCCTGGAACCAGACCTTCAGCCTGGAGCTGGAGAGGGTAAACACACACACGCACACACACACACTTACTACATACATGTATACACATAAGTGTAACCTGGATGTGTGTTTGTATGTATGGGTGAGTGAGTGTGTATTAATGTCGGTGTGTGTGTGTGTGTGTGTGTGTGTGTGTGGTGTGTGTGTGTGTTGTGTGTGTGTGTGTGTGTGTGTGTGTGTGTGTGTGTGTGGTGGTGTGTGTGTAGTCCAGGGAGATGGAGATCGCGGTCTACTGGCGGGACTACAGGTCCCTGTGTGCTCTCAAGTACCTGAAGCTGGAGGACTTCCTGGACAACCAGATGCACCGGGTCCGCCTCGACCTGGAGCCCCAGGGGGTCCCTGCTGGCGTGAGGTACACACATTCACACCCACACCACACACATGCACGCACACACATGCAGCACCCCACACAACCACACACACACTGGTACTATTAACGGTGTATCTGGGGTGTATTGTTTTCCAGGTGACGTTCTTTCAACCCATTCATAGAGGAGGACCGCAGACTTACGGAGACAGAAAGTAAAGTCTTCTCTAAACAGCAAGGTAAAATTGAGCATAGTCTAACACTGAAATTGAGAGAGAGAGAGAGAGAGAGAGAGTAGAGAGAGAGAGAGAGAGAAGAGAGAGAGAGAGAGAGAGAGAACGAAGAGAGGAGAGAGAGAGAGAGAAGAGAGAGAGAGAGAGAGAGAGAGCGAGAGATCACAGGCGACACCCCACCCGTGTTCTGTGGGTGTTGATTGTGTGTGTGTGTGTGTGTGTGTGTGTGTGTGTGTGTGTGTGTGTGTGTGTGTGTGTGTGTGTGTGTGTGTGTGTGTGTGTGTGTGTGTGTGTGTGTGTGTTGTCCTGCAGGCAAGGGCTTCCTGCGCGCGCGTCAGATGAACGTGGACATGGCCACGTGGATCCGCCTCCTGAGGAACGCCATGCCCAGCAGCAACACGCCGCTGTACAGCCCCTTCACCAGCAGCGCTCACACACACACCTCAGGGTATATATACACACACACACACACACACACACACCACAATCAGGGTACCACACACACACCACACACACACACACAACTCAGGGTACACACACACATACCTCAGGGTACACACACATACACACACACACACACACACACACACCTCTGGTACACACACACACACTCACACCTCAGGGTACACACACACATGCACACGCATTTCAGGGTACACACACACCACACACACCTCAGGGTATACATGCACACACACACACACACACACACACACACAAACACACACACCTCAGGGTACACACACACTTCCCACATGCTACCACATACACTGCATGGTGCAGGGTCTTATTTATGTTTATGTTGTTGTTGTTGTTGTCGTAGGGAGATCTCGGTGGAGAAGCTGAACATCGAGAGCAGCTCCCCTCCGAGGTCAGAGGTCGGGAGAGACATGGTGGACACGCCTCTACCGGTAAGAGAGGACCACTGCACTGCCAATATCATCCACCCATCCATCCATCCATCTACCAACCCATTAATTCATCCATCCATCCACCCACCATCCCTCTACCTGTCATCCATCTTGCTGACCCCGGATGGGATAGAAACACTCTGTAATGGAATCTGACTTGATCTTCATCACAATGTTCACACACATCATCATCATCATCATCGGATGAGATGAGATCCAGCACTACACTGCACTGTGTGTGTGTGTGTGTGTGTGTGTCTCTTGTGTGTGTGTGCGTGTGTGTGGACGATAGTTGAGCCTGTCATTGAGGAGAAGATGAGGAGGGAGGGATGGAGGGAGGGATGGAGGGAAGAGGAAGGAGGGGGGAGGGAAGAGGAGGAGGAGCTGTATTTACTGTGATGTTTTTCTGTTTGTCCTGCTCCCTCACTTGGGTACTTTGGACAGAGAGAGAGTTCCTGTGTAGCAGATGGCCTGGCAGCCAGGTGGGCAGGGGATTATGTCATTAATTAGCCTGATGACTTTTCTAGAACGACCACTAACGAGATAGGAGGAGGTTCAGGAATGTGGACAAGCTGATAGAGGATGGAGAGAGAGAGAGAGAGAGAGAGAGAGAGAGAGAGAGAGAGAGAGAGAGAGAGAGAGAGAGAGACACGAATATGGAAATACCACTCAAGGTCATTGGAAAGGTTTTAAATATTTTGTAATTCCCTCTCTCCTCTCTCTGTGCCTCTCTCATCTCTCCTCCCCTCATATACTCTCTCCTCTCCTCTCCTCCTCTCCCGTCTACTCTCTTCTCCTCTCCTCCTCTCCCGTCTCCTCTCTTCTCCTCTCTCCTCTCCTCTCCTCTCCTCCTCTCCCTCCTCTCTCCTCTCCTCCTCCAGGCACCAGTGATCTCCCACCCAGATGTCCAGGCTCCCCAGAAACCCTCCAGAACCAACACTTCCACCAGGTAGCAGCACACACACACACAGACACAGACACAGACACAGACACACACACACACACACACACACACACACACACTTGAACACACATGTGCTGTGTACTTCCTAGCAGCATGGTGTAGCAGCATGCGGCCGGTAAACACACCCACTCACAATATGGTGACTTAAGAGCAGGGCCCCGCCAGCACCCCCTCAGGGTGACCTGTGGAACTACAGCAACCCCTTTTAGCTCTGAGATTTGTCTCAGCACCCCCTCCATCCCCCCTTAACCCCCCCCCCGTTGAAAAAACCTGCTTTAGAAGAACACTCGGCCCCCACTTTGCTGACATGGTGTGTGTGTGTGTGTGTGTGTGTGTGTGTGTCTGTCTGTATGTGTGTGTGCGTGTCTGTGTGTGTGTGTGTGTCTGTGCGCGTGTGTGTGCACACCAGCTCCAGCGGGGGTCCTCTGTGCCTGCAGGACTTCAACATGATTGCTGTGCTCGGCAGAGGTCATTTGGAAAAGGTACATGTTCAGCTGCCATTTTGAAAATTCCCTTAATACCAGAAGTTCCCCAAAGCCACGGAGCCTCCAGACAGCTCAGTGATGATCCTGGTGTTCCACAGGTTCTGCTCTCTGAGTACAAGAGGAGCGGCCGTCTGTACGCCATCAAAGCCCTGAAGAAGGGCGACATCGTGGCGCGAGATGAGGTGGAGAGGTAAAGAACTACAAGAACTACAAATACCATGAATCCCCCACACTCCGGCTAAGGGGAGGGTCTGTTCTCCTCTTTGAAGATGACGTGGAACACAACATCGGGAGACATCTTCAACCCTCCTACTGTCTGACTTTAGTTTGCACGTCTTATGGGATATGAGGGTGTGGCCAAAACGGTTGTGATTGATCGGGATTTGATTGGTGGGGGCGGGAGTGGGAGGGACCAATTTCTGCGTTATGAATTGTTGGAGTGCCAGAGATGATCTTGGTGACACAATCCCCAAAAGATAGTTGAACACACTTTTTCAAAAGATGAAAAAGTGTGAAAATGTAGCATTTTAAGTCATTTACCTTGTTTCTCAAATCACCTCGTCTGTTTTAAAAGGTGATTTGATTTTACCGTAATTTCTGTTAGATGCTCTGTTGGCGTTAGCTCCCTGGAGGAGGTTGAGGTGTGATGAAATAGAAACTGTTGTTTTTTGCAGCTGTTGTTTTTGTCTGTTTCCTGACCTCTGACCCCTGGTCCCCCGGTGTCACCGCAGTCTGATGTGCGAGAAGCGGATCTTCGAGGCGGTGAACAGCGCGCGCCACTGCTTCCTGGTCAACCTGTTTGCGTGTTTCCAGACGCCGGAACACGTGTGCTTCGTCATGGAGTACACGGCGGGCGGCGACCTCATGATGCACATACACGCGGACGTCTTCACCGAGCCGCGCGCCATGTGAGTCTGTGTGCATGTGAGTGTGAGTGTGTGTTGTGTGTGTGTGTGTCTATGGTGTAGTGTAACAGTGTGTGTGTGTGTGTGTGTCTCTGGCAGGTTCTACGCTGCGTGTGTGGTCCTGGGTCTGCAGTTCCTCCACGACCACAAGATTGTCTACCGGTGAGTCTAGACCAGCCCCCCACCCCATCCTCCATCTCCATGGTTACTCGTTATACATCAACTAACACCTCAAACTTTATCTCCCTCTCATTCTCCTCTTTCTCTCTCTCTCTCTCTCTCTCTCTCTCTTTCAATCTCATTCCCTTCTCTCTCTGTCTCTCTGTCTCTCGCTGTGTATCTCTTCAACCCCTGTGTTCCCCATCTCCCTTCTTTCTCTTTTCCTCTCTCTCTCTCCTCTCTCTCTCTCTCTCTCTCGCTCTCTCTCTCTCTCTCTCTCTCTATCTTTGTCTCTCTTTCTGTATGTCTGTCTTTCTCTGTCTCTCTCTTGTCTCTTTGTCTCTCTGTCTTGCTCTGTGTCTGTCTCTCTCTTCCTCTCTCTCTCTGTCTCGCTCTGTTTCTGTCTCTGTCTCTGTCTCTCTCTCTCTCTTTCCCTCAGCGATCTTAAACTGGACAACTTGCTGCTGGACACAGAGGGCTTTGTGAAGATAGCAGACTTTGGCCTCTGTAAAGAAGGTAAGACAGACAGACAGACAGACAGACAGACAGACAGACAGTCCATCAGACAGACAGACCCCACAACTAAACATGATCCTGGCGTTTATGCCATCAACAGTCTGCAAGCTTTAGGAGGAATCGTTCTCCTCTGTTCATTGTGTTCCATCTCCTTCCTGTTTCCTGTAATCTGGTGAAAACAGAGAGGACTTTATCACTGTAACCTCCAGCCCATAATAAGCACCCTGAGAGACGGGGGACGGTACTCTGTCCGTCCTCCCGTCTCCTGGTTGGGACCCGTGCTTCTCCAGAGCTGCCAGGGGTCACCGTCTCCGGCTCTGCCAAGGAAAACTATTCACAAGACTGTATTGCCTTATTGCACCATATCTCTGCTTGTCTTTCCTCTCCTGCCCACTCCACTCCTACTATCTCCCCTCCCTCTCCTCTCTCCCTGCTGTCCTCCTCACCCCTCACCTCCTCATCTCTCCACTCCTTCTCTACTCCCCTCTCCTCCTCTCCCTCCCTCTCCTCCTCCCCCTCTCTCCCCCTCTCTTTATCCCCCCCCCCCCCCCCCCCCCTCCCCCCCTCCTCAGGTATGGGTTACGGAGACAGGACCAGTACGTTCTGTGGGACCCCAGAGTTCCTGGCCCCGGAGGTCCTGACTGACACTTCGTACACGAGGGCCGTGGACTGGTGGGGGCTGGGGGTCCTCATCTACGAAATGCTGGTGGGGGAGGTGAGGACTCGCAAAACAAACGCCCCTCAATGATGCTGATGTAGAATGAATACACGATTTACTGTCGTAGAGTACAGACTGGTCATTAAGCAGCAGGTAGGGGTTAGACAGTACAGAGACAGGTCATTAAGCAGCAGGTAGGGATTAGACAGTACAGAGACAGGTCATTCAGGACCAATCAGCAACCTGATTGGTCACGTTAATGAGTCGATTGAAAGCAATCTGAACTCAATGACATCTAGTGGACAGCAGGGGTTATTGTAAGGCTTGTGATGCTGTGGTTTTCATGTGATGTCACGCCTTATATATGATTGGCTGTGTTTGATACTGTCCTGGAGGGAGATTGTGTGGTCATTCTCTTATGGCTTATGGCTTTTGTAAACCATAAAGTCAGTCATTTATCAACGATTTTGTATCTGAAATAATATGACACAAGTCACACGCCTGCTCCCTCAGTCTCCGTTCCCGGGTGACGATGAGGAGGAGGTGTTCGACAGCATTGTGAACGACGAAGTGCGCTACCCTCGCTTCCTGTCCACCGACGCCATCGCCGTCATGAGACGGGTGAGGTTCCTATCACCCTACGCCTCACCACGACGTTCAAACAACCTAGTGTGAGCACTACAACAACACTCTGTGTGTGTGTGTGTGTGTGTTCTCCAGTTGCTGAGGAGGAACCCAGAGAGACGCCTGGGTTCTGGAGAGAAGGATGCAGAGGATGTGAAGAAACAACCGTTCTTCAAGGTCAGCCTCTCCTCCTCCTCTCTACTTCTCTCCTCTCCTCTCCTCTCCTCCGTTCTCCTCTGCTCTCTACTTTACTTTCCTCTCTCCTCTTCTCTTCTCTCCTCTTCTCTCCTCTTCTCCTCTCTACTCTCCTCCTCTCCTCTCCTCTCCTCTCCTCTCCTCTCTCCTCTCTCCTCTCCTCTCCAATCCTCTCCTCTCCTCTCCTCTAAATTAAATGTTTTATTACATACAAAGCAAAGCACCATCAACAGCATAAATGAGAGAGAAAAGAGGAAATGGGAAAATAACAAAATATTAATCTTAAGAGTTACAATAGCAATTGTGAAAACGGTCATTCATAATACCTCCTCCTCCTCCTCCTCAGACGATGGACTGGGAGGCCCTGCTGCGACGGAGTATCACGCCACCCTTCGTCCCGGCCGTCAGCGGGAACGCCGACGTCAGCAACTTCGACGAGGAGTTCACCGCCGAGAAGCCGGCGCTGACCCCCCCGCGGGAACGCCGCGTCCTGTCCCGCAAAGACCAGGACCACTTCAAGGACTTCGACTACGTCTCCGACCTCTGCTGAGGGTCCGCGTCCAAACCCCAGGAGGCGCAGCCTATGAAGAAAGCTCTTTCTGATTGGCTTAGATTGGCGCTATAGTGGATGACATTCTCTGGTACTGCCGGTGGTGTCACCGGGCGCAAATTGGCGTGAATCGGCCAATCAGAAGGTGGCATTACAGGAGATTGGCCACAGATGGTGCTCTTTGTCTATGGTGTGATGACAGAGACCCAAACTCTCTCCTCTCTCTCTCTCTCTCTCTCTCTCTCTCTCTCTCTCTCTCTCTCTCTCTCAGACTGAGTACGTAGGACTCACTCAATATTCAATATTCTGGATTACGCTGGAATCTGTGGTTGGATTCTGATGTGATGTTGGCTTTTTGAGGGCAAGTCATAAGCGTGTGTGTGTGTGTGTGTGTGTGTGTGTGTGGGCGGGGGTGTGGTGATATCTGAAGATAATCCAGATTATGTCGTGTTGGCTTAGCAACAGGTCTGCAGGAACATGAACTGGATCGTACTGGAATTCATATCACTCATATCCTGTCCCTGGCACAAAGCAATATTGGACAAATATCAGGATTTAACCCCTCTGAGTACCCTTATTGATCTGTCTGCTACTGATCAATAAATACATCAGTTTTACGTCGTTGTGTTCAGTAAATGTCGACCCCTGACCCACCCCCCTCCCAGTTGCAGTTGTAGTACTTGTTTATGGCCACACAGGGTAGCCAGAGGACAAAAGGATGGCGTTCATTTTGTGTGTCTGAAAAAAAACCTGTTGCACCTTGGCCGTTTGACGGTACATCCAGGATTTATTTTTTTTTAAACCATAATGATTTTTGAATGTTATATAAAAATATAAAATATATAAAACAAAAAATGACCATGAAGTTCTTTTAACTCCTTAAGTTTAGAAAGTCATTTTTAAATGTAACCGTAATCGCACCCTCACGGGCTCTCAGGGGCCAAACTCCTGTTGTCAGGTTCAGTGTGTAGTCAGTAGTCAGGCGTTGGGCCCACATGACAGCACTGTTTGTTGTTTAGTGATCTAGCATCTCACACACACACACACAACACAACACACACACACACACACACACACACACACACACACACACACACACACACACACACACACCTACACATACCTACACACACATAGGCACATCCAACTGAACACATCTATGCAATAAAATACAAAGTATATAATAAAGTAATTGTGAGTACATACACAGTTCAGCACAGACAAACACACAAACACCTGGCATGGTGCAGTCTCTTTTAGACAAATATTGAGCATCACTCAGCACCCACAACTTTAATGGGAACCTTTCAAATGTCCCAAAACAGCCATTATGGCTGTGATTACGTGTGTGTGTTTGGGGGTTGGCCAAACCAGACCAGGTGGACAAACAGCTTCAAAAGCTAAATTTAGGCAGCTTCCTGTTCCAATTTCAATGAATTTCCAGCACAGACGCTTTCCGAGTAGGACGGGTAATGGAATTAATTGAATGAGGAGCTTCCACACAAACTCACAGACACAGCTGGGACTCCATACAAGCAGGGTCTTTGATATCTCTGCCAGCGAACTCAACCTACCCTGCAATCTTGTTACCCAGCAACCCTGCTACCTTACAGCCCAGTAACCCTGCAACCCTTTTACCCTGTTACCTTGCTACCCTGCAAACCTGCTACCCTGCTACCATGCAACCCTGTTACCCTGCAACCCTGCAGCCCTGCTGTAAAACACCACCTGTTTATCACCGTGAGGAATATGCATTAATTTACCAGGGAATATATCTGCAGAAGACCAATTTTCGGTAATTCCCCCAAAGGTACACGAGTCATTGCAAAATAAACCACCAATTCCCCCCCCCCTAAAAAATCTGCAATATTCTGGTGGACTGAAACCTGCTGGTGATTTCCTGTCCTGCTCCTTTAAGTTCTACTTGTTGTTCCCCACCCTGCCATCAGAGGCCCTCAGACTTTGAATCTGTAATCAGATTCAGATTCAGATTTTTTCCCTCACCTGTGCTTCCTGATCATCTCCCCACCTGCACCTCATCCCCTGCTCAGCCTTCCCCTTCATACCGCTGTGCCTCCCGTCCATCCGTGTTATTGTCTTGATCCTTGTTGTTGGCACACAATGTAGCAATGTTCATCACGGCGATGCGCCTGATCTGCCAGACGCAGGAGCAGCAGTTACAGGCGTACACACACCACACGCAGGCCATATTGGATATACTGGCAGTATAGGGCAGGGCCGCCAGGTTGTCACAATCTGTTCCTGTCCCCCTCAGGTGAATTTATGTTTTGGGGTTTTGTGCGCTTTGCTGGACTTTTATTATTGTTTGTCACGTGTCTCCGCCCCCACCTGGCATAAGTTATCTCCTTCCTGGTGTGTTCCCTGTGTGTTTGATTTGCATTAGTTTCGTGATTGTTTTCATGTATTCAGTTCACCTGGTTTTAGTTGATCTGTTTTTCATGTTTTGGTTTGTAGTTTGCATGTTCCGGTGTTTTATTGTATCTGTTCAATTATTGTTTTATTTTATAGTCCGCTTTGGTTTGGTTACTTCCTGTCTTCCTGCTCAAAACAGTGTTATGATAGCCGCGTCATCGAAATAATAGTAGGGCCTGCAGAGAAGACCCTGAAGGCCCTGACGGACCTCTGACTATTTCATAATTTAGCAGACTTTTTCTCATCCACAGCAACTTGTGAACTTCTTCATAGAAGCAAGGATGGTGGCAGGTAGGGATGAGGCAGGCTTGCTTGCAGGTGGACTGTGGAAATTGTGGTTCAAACCATAGAACTATTCTGCCCACCAAGGACATCACTTAAAAGATATAATGAGAATCAATTTCACCCAAATTATGCACAATCCTGTGGTCTCAAGTGTATCAAGTTCAATACCGTTCTGGCAATCTGCTGCCCTTAGAAACATTTTAATTTGAGTCGGCGCAATTTTGGGGTCAGGTCTTCAAATATCTTGCTAGGTCACATGGTTAGTGAGAGCCTGTCCTCGTTGGGTAGAATGAATAATGTTCCAAAACAACCCTGGGTTTTCGAGGATTGAAAACATGGCCATGTAGAAAATGTGGAAGGCAATTCTGAACACAGTCGTCAAGTTCATCAGCAGATTGTAATGCCGGTGAGGTCAACCAGACCCGGCAGACACAGCTGGCATGCAGTGGAGTTGTCTCCCCCATGTCTCCCCCATGTCTCCCCTGTCCGAGGAAAAGAGTGGTTATTATAACATCACAAATGTCCAATCTTCCTTTTGTCCATCATAGGGTAGAATACTCGACCGGTATGATAGCCAGCATGCGGTGAGCATTCTGGCAGTAAAACACTGTACTAAACATATAGGCTATTGTATGCAGACTTTAAATGATTCTCTGTTAGAATGAATGATGGTCAAATCTGAAGTTGTCAGTATGTGAATTAATTGTATTTACTTATTATTTATTGTAGTCTATAACAAAGTGTTTTATATTCACCGGTGAAATTAGAAGATGCATTTGGAGCAGGGAAGGGAAGGCGTGAAGAAGAGTTAGAATAAGTTAGAATAGAGGAATTAATTAGGACTGTTTTTGGTGAGTCAAACCTATGTCTCTCTCTCTGTCTCTCTCTTCCTCACATTTAATAATGAGTCCTGCCTCCACGTGTTCCTCCTCTCCCTCCACACGCCCTCCTCTCCCTCACCCACTCTCTCTCCATCTCTCCTCCCTGTCCAGCCTTTTCATCCTTCCTCCGCCTCCCCTCGCCAGTCTGTCACACCATGCGGGGGCCCTTCCTCCTCCCCGGGGGCCCTCCCTCCTCCCCGGGGGCCCCCCCTCCTCCCCACGGGCATCACCTCCTGTGCCACCGCACGCGTCTGTTTGTGGGAATACAGTATTGGGTTGGAGTTTGAACGGGACATTCAGGAGAAGAAAATGTCAGCGAAAGGTTTCTAAGTATCTAAGTAACTAAAAGTTTGCTAAGTATCTCCGAGCTTCACATCTCCAGTAAGAGTGGACCAGTGGTCACTTTTCTCCTGCCGAAATTCAGGTAAGATTATTAAATTATTGTAATAAATTGTATTATATTATATTATGTTATATTATATTATATTATAAGATAAGATAGAACTTTATTGATCCGAAGGAAATTCTTGTGCCAGGTTGCATAGCAATAGAATAAACAATAGAGAAATAAACAGTAGAATAAAAAAAGAAAAATAATATAACAGATTTACAAATTTAGCAAGTCTAGAGAAGTATAAAAATATAGGTAAGGTATAGGTCAGCAAAAACAATTTGGCAAAAATTGAAGTGTAATAAAAGGGTAATAATAATAATGGTAAGAGGAAGTATTGCACATGATATAAAGAATATTAAAAATATTGAGAATATTGCACATTATGATGAAAGGTAATGTAGCATGTAGTCTGTAGGTAATGTAGTCTGTTCAATTAGAAACGAATCAGGCAATTAAGGGACATGATAGTGATTATCGATTATTATTATTATTGATTGAAGTGAGCAGAGGTGAGAGAAGATGTCACAAGAATTTCACTGTTCAGATTGGCCTGTGTTATGATGTACATGTGACAATAAAACATTTTGACTTTCATTTGTTTATCTCATGTGTGCGCAATCTTCTGTGTAAAAAAATAGTGTTCAGATAAAGCTGCACATTTACAGTTCTATGTTTGACACATTTACAGATCTGATGATGGACTCACAGATTAATGTACACATTCACAAATGGCATGAGCCATTTAGAGAGATACTTTTACACTTTTTAGATTAAAATCTGATTACACACACACACACACACACACAGACTGAGATACAGTGACACAACTCCACTCACATATGTAAATGTCTCTGCGGTAGCCATGGTGACGATAGTGCTGGCGTTGCGGTGGACTGTGGTGTGGATCCTCATCTGGAGGAGGCCAGCAGGTGAGGGTTCGAGCCCAGAGTGATTACAGATTATAGATTATTATTATTGTCACCTGGGTCAGTGTGTAAGGGAAATTGAAGAAACGTGTGGTTCACTTGTTACCCGTTAATGCAGTCTTTGTGTTATTGTATTCGACCCAGGATGTGATACGGAAGTCTATTTGTGTAGTTAGGCTATAGCTGGTGGTGCTCATGCAATGCTTAGTGTAGGCTACTCTCGTATTAGTTTGTACCCTTTCTCTCTATCTTTCTCTCTCTCTCTCTCTCTCTCTCTCTCATCCGTCTGTCATCTTCCATTTCGTCTGCAGTCCACGTTGCGGCACTGCAGTGCTCCGGCTCGCCAGCGGGGGCACTGCACCCGGTCCGCGGACTGCTGGAGACCTTCCGGGCGGGTCCGGGCTGCGCGGCGAGGGAGAGCGGCAGCAAGGAGACGCACCTGGTCGCCGTGGGCCAACCCACACATGGCAACCAGGTAACCAAGGAAACGAAGTGAATGGTACACCTGTTCAAGATACTCTATGATGCAGCTGTGCACTACTGCCCAAGACAAATTTCCCTCCTTGGGACAATAAAGTTTATCTTATCTTATCTTAAGATATTTAAAAAGTTGTAGAAATGTATATAAATACTGAATCGATTAACAAAATGTCAAAACATTCATCTTTTCATTCAACTATCTAATCCCCCCCCTGTCTACCTGTCCAGGTGTCGGTGGTCCTGAAGCCTCTGACTCCACCCCCTCCTCCTGATAGGAGGATCATCCTGCTACTCATCTCCAAGCAGCCCGTCCATTGGATCCTGGAGCCAGAGGGGTTGGCCCCACAACTCTCTGTACTGGTACAGGTGTGTGTGTGTCATCTTCATGATCTACATATACATTAGAATCTTCGTCATGTTCTTGATTTTGTTCATCTTCGTCTTCTCCATAAGACCATCTCTTATCATCATCATCATCTTTAGATCTAAATTGTGTTGGTCAAGAGTTGGGACGTTTATAAGGGACTCTGGTCTTCTGTCTGGCAGAGTCTGATTGACTGTGTGAATCAGCAATCACAATCAGTGAAGGTGACCTTTGACCCCCACCCCCCCAGGTATCTCCCAACTCCACGGTGGCCTCTTCCCCCGCCATGGACCTGCGGCTGCAGAGGCTCTGCCCCCTCCTCCCTTTCCCCCCACCCGCCGAGATGCTGCGCTGGGCTCTCCGGCTCCATGGCCGACTGTCGTCCATGAGCCACACTCCCTGCGCCGACCGCGTGTACGCCCGCTTCGGAGAGGGTGAGATGCTCACCTGGCCGCCAGGTGTCCTCTGTCCTCCATGACTTGAGCCTGTTGCCAACATCAGCGATGACTTGAACCTGAAGTAATCGATGACTTGAACCTGAGGCAACCGATGACTTGAACCTGAACTAACCGATGACTTGAACCTGAAGTAACAGATGACTTGAACCTATCGTAACGGATTACTTGAACCTGAAGTAACCGATGACTTGAACCTGAAGCAACCGATGACTTGAACCTGAAGTAACAGATGACTTGAACCTATCGTAACGGATTACTTGAACCTGAAGTAACCGATGACTTGAACCTGAAGCAACCGATGACTTGAACCTGAAGTAACAGATGACTTGAACCTATCGTAACGGATTACTTGAACCTGAAGTACCCGATGACTTGAACCTGAAGTAACCGATGACTTAAACCTGAAGTACCCGATGACTTGAACCTGAATTAACCGATGACTTAAACCTGAAGTATCCGATGACTTGAACCTGTTATCGTTAACATCATGCAGACGTGAATCAGTTGTTGTGGAAATCATCAATTGCATTGAATCTGTTTTAGTTAAGGTCACCGGTGACTTGAATAGGTTGTCTGAATGTGGTTTGTGTTGTGTTTTGGCTGTAGAACCCATTTTATACCCTTCTTACCTAGTCTGTCTGTTCTGTTCTGGGTCTGGTCTGGTCTGTTCTGGGTCTGGTCTGGTCTGGGTCTGGTTCTACAATGTGGTGTCTTTCAGATCCGAGCGCCCCTCAGGTGTGTAGCCTGCAGCCTCTCTTCCTGTCCCCTCACTACCTGACCTCAGACCTCCATCAGCAGGCGGTGCGAGGCTGCGTCGGGAACCGCAGCGGGGAGGTGGAGGTGCACGTGATCAGACTGCTGTCAGCCGGATCAGCACTTTGTGGGTGAGAGAGAGAGAGAGAGAGAGAGAGAGAGAGAGAGAGAGAGAGAGAGAGAGAGAGAGAGAGAGAGAGAGAGAGAGAGAGAGAGAGAGAGAGAGAGAGAGAGAGAGAGAGAGAGAGAGTATGTATAGTTGGACATAATATGGTTGTTCATCGTTAAAACAGAACTGGATTAAAGCATTATTAATAAGATTAAGGATTTTCTATAACAAAACTATATAATGAAAATTATATAATGAACATGTATGTTCATTCCCAGGATGAATTGGATAACCAATTACGTTGAGGTATTCGATTAAGGATGGTTACAGTTACCGATACAGATTGCACATCTAGTTTTAAGAAGCATAGAGAGATATTTAGAATTAGGTTAGAGGTGGTTAAGTTTAGATATTAGATGAGAGATGGTTACGTTGCTCAGGCTGTCTCTCCCCTCAGGTCTGTGCAGGTGGTGGTCTCTCTGGTGGCACCAGGGGTGGATCCGGAGCCCCACAAGGTGGTTCTGATTCTCAGCAGCCTGGTCCCGGTGCACTGGGCTGTGCTGGCTCCTGGTCTCCATGGTGACGTCTCTGTCCACGTGAGGACTTCCTGTCCTGTTTTTGTTTGTGTTTGTGTCCATCGTTATTTGTCACCCAAATGTTTGTCTGAAAAGCTTTGAGTATTTAGTTTAACACAGGGCTCTCTCTCTCTCTCTCTCTCTCTCTAGTCCTCCACCAGTGTCTCTCCACCCGACCCGCCCCAGCCTCACCTCTCTTTCTCAAGTGTGGTGACCTCTGACCTCTCCGCTGCGCCCGATGACCTGCTGGCCTGGGCCAATGGGAGGGGCTTCACCACGGTGACATCATACACCGAGGCCAGCTTGTCCAATCGCTTTGTGATCCGCTTGGCCAGGGGCGTGGCCGGTGAGGACCCCAAGTGGGAGGTCTTCATCATCTTCATCACCATTGGCCACATCTTCATCATCTTTCAAACATGTGTGATATGCAAAGTGGAATATCCTTCAATGAAAGTGTTTTATTACTTTTAACATTGTTGTAGTTCATAGTTTATTTATTTATTGTTTGCATTTTGCATTTCTCCTTTTTTAATGATCTTTTAATGTTTCTAATGTGACGTCAGAGTGGCCCTTCCTCCCCCAGTGACCCCTCCTCCTCCTCTCTGCCACCCTAGAGGCGGAGACTGGGGGCCTCTGGGCCAGGCTGCGGGGCCCCTGGCCGGAGGAGGATCAGCTGAGACAGTGGCTGCGCGGCGACGGGGGGGCGGAGACACTCAGCATTCGCTGTGATGACGGACAGCTCAGCATCATGCTGGACACGCACATCCTGCAGGTCCACACACACACACACACACACACACACACACACACACACACACACACACACACACACACACACACACACACACACACACACACACACACTGTATATCTCAAGATATAAAGGTCCTGTGTTTAAATGGTGTCTGACCCACTCGACTCCAGGCTCTGTCGGTGCCGGTGGTTGCCGTGACGCTGCGCGACCCCGAGTGCCAGGCCCAGTCCAACAACAGCCACTTCCTGTTGGCGTTCCCGGTCACTTCCTGTGGGACGGAGGGCGTGCTCCAGGGGCATCCCCGAGGGGTGGAGTACAAGAACACAGTGAGGCGTTACTACTGGGCTGCTGCTCGTGGGGAGCTAACAGATCAGTCTCTCAGGGTGGTGGGATGAGGGGGGTGAGGGGGTGTGGTGGTGGTGGGTGGTGGGTGGTATGGTGGTTGGACTCTCCGATGTTTGTCCTTATTCGTATAACAGATTATTCATTATCTGAATTGCTAGACTAACATTTTAAATGTATGTAGTTATTGTACATTTAAAATCACGTATTTTAGTTTGGTCCCACATTTGAATGTAGTGGAATAAAGGCTGTTATTTCAACTTCCAACTGCCAAAAGGTACCGGGTTTGATCCCCCAATGTCCATAAGCTACTTCTAGGCATCCTTGCACCCTAGCACCTACCAGCTAATTAATGACGGAATGAATGACGACAGCAGTCACCGCAAGTCACTTTGGATAAATGCTTCTGCTATAATGACGCCTAACAAGGCAAAGCCAAGATCAAGTGTGTTCTCCTGACTTTTAAGTGGTCAGAGCTTTCAGCACATCACAGGCGGGCTGGGAGGCAGGACCTCTAAGAGCAGGTGATCATCCCCTCCGAGTGGTTGACCTGCAGACTCTGACTCACAGAAAGCGGGGGGGAACCAGAGGTGTCACGTGTAACTTACAAGTGTGCATTATCATGCACTCCCAGTGTCATGTCAAAATATAGATACACAGATATACCAAGATAAAAAAATATAGATTTAAAATTAAGTAAAATATTTAAAATTAATTATTTTAAATGCTCACCGGTCCCCGGTGGTTCTGGAGGTTAAACTGTGCTGGTTGCAGCTGCAGTGTGTTTGGGGCGGGGGTGGGGGGGGATTGGGGGACGGGTTTTGGGGGTGCTAAGTGGACGGTTTGTCCACTTAGCTTCAGAACCAGCGGTGACCCGGGTCGCCAAGACCCAAACACAAAGAGAGAGAGAGAAAGTGAGTGGGCGTTGGAGGCGGAGGTAGCGCGGTGGGGCACTTTACTTTAATATTGTTTGATCAGAAGGAAAGGCCAGACGGCTGCAGCTCTGAAGTGGCTGAGGGGACACACAGATATTACATCAAGCGGAAAATCTGTCTGTCGATGTTATTCATATTAATACTAGAAACTAGAATCCTAAAATCACAAATAAATATAGAAGAACGCTAATGCTATCAATTTGAAATAAGTCACATCCCCCCCCCCCGCCCACACACATGCACACAACAACCCACAGCCCATCAAACTATGCACAAGTCAAAACAATATGCAACCTACGTTATTTCTTCCATGTAAGAACAAGTCCATTACACAATCATTTCAGATAGATGTTCACTCATGTTGCTCAAAATCAGCCAATAATACAATATCGCCACCCTAAAGGAAAACGTTTTACAACACATTCAAAGCAGCAAATTCGAACATCAACCATCTTAATCAACTCTAAAGGTTATAAATAACACAGCAGCACTCACCAATCACTTGAAGACAAAGTCCATCCGAAGCAAATCTGCAACGGTATCATCTTCTTCGTTACTAACCGCCATTCTCCGTCCCCAACAGTTGCAGCAAGGCTACGTTAATACTTACAAAATAAATAACTCCACTTGATTGGTTGATATTAGATGACATCACTGGGGTCAGCTAGCAGGGCCCATCCCCACACATAAAATGTTGATTGGTTAATTTAGTTGTCACTCTATTCACACCTAATACAGTTTCTATTAGCAGAGCCTGCAACTCAGGACTCAGCAGGCCCTGGGGGGCGGAGCTATAGTAGCTGGAAACTGCCACAGCCTAGAACTACATGGTTATGATGAAGAGAAATCTACCTAAAAATAACTAATATTTGTACAATAATTATTTATTATTACTATTATTAATTATAAATGTATATTTTATTAACTATTTTTTAATTTTTTAATTTTAAATGGTAGGGCCTGCAGAGAAGGTCCTGAAGGCCCTTATGGACCTCCTCTGGAACTCATATATATATATATATACTGTATATAGATATGTGTGTTAACTTTTGCAGAACTCTTCTATGCCCATAACTACATGTTTCATTCTCAGGTGTTCATCTGGAGAGAGCAGCCACACACACTCATGCCCAACGACACACACGCCACCGGGCCCCTCAGCATACACGTGAGCACAACAACAACAACAACAACAACAACAACAGAAGCAACAACAGTAGCAACAAATAAAATGTAATGAGTGGTGGTGTTGTGTGCTTATCTCCTCCTCCTCCTCCTCTTCCTCCACAGACCAGATGTTTCTCTGCATCTCCTCCGGAGGACGATGAAGTCACTGCTCCTCCTCCCGTCCAGGACCCAGCCTCCGGTGAGGGGGGCTTCCTCCCGGCCCCCAGACCCAGGGCGGGGCCGGTCCTGGCCCTCAGGCTCTTCGTCTCCAAGAGCTTCCAGCAGAGCCGCACTGGCCCCTGTGTGGTCATCGCGGACCACCGTGTCTACGTAGAGGTCGCTGTGTGTGTGTGTGTGTGTGTGTGTGTGTGTGTGTGTGTGTGTGTGTGTGTGTGTGTGTGTGTGTGTGTGTGTGTGTGTGTGTATGTTCAGAGTGTTCCTTTAAACCCTGTGGCCCCAGCGTTCCTGTGCTCATACTGTCCTCTCCCCCCGTGTGCAGATCTCGTCCACGGGGCCGGTCGCGGGGACCCTGGAGCTCAGCTCATGCGTGGTGTCCCCGGTGTCGGACCCCCAGAGCTCCCCCTACTGGCCCATCATCCAGGACCGCTGCCCCGCCCACCCCTCCCTCACCCTCACCCAGCTGTGGGGAGGGGCGGACGGAGGGGGTCAACCATCAGGGGGAAGGAGTGAGGGAGTTGGTGGACGAGGTGGGGATGGAAAAGGTGGAGGTGAGGCAGGAGTTGGGGTCGGGGGTAGAGGAGAAGGAGTTGGGGTGGGAGGTGGTGGAGGAGGAGTAGTTGGGGATGGAGGTGGTGGAGGAGAAGGAGGAGTTGAGGTTGGAGGTGGTAGAGAAGGAGGAGTTGGGGATGGAGGTGGTGGAGGAGGAGGAGTTGGGGATGGAGGTGGTGGAGGAGAAGGAGGAGTTGGGGTTGGAGGTGGTGGAGGAGAAGGAGGAGGAGTTGGGGATGGAGGTGGTAGAGGAGGAGGAGTTGGGGGAGGAGCAGGTGGAGGAGGTGATGCGGATCCAGGAGGAGGAACAGCTGACCATGACCCACCTGTAGAAAAGACACAAGATGGAGTGAAGAGAAGGAGGAAGACCCTGGTCTGGGATGAAGCGGCGGAAGAGGAGGAGGAGGAGAAGGAGACGCGGCCCTTGCGGTTTAGCTTCATCCTGCGGCCCGTCTACAACAACTCGGTGCAGTTCCTCCACTGCAGGCTCCTCCTGTGCTCCTCCTCCTCCGGCGAGGAGAACGTTTCGAGGAGTTTGTGTCTCAGCGGGTCTCCCATCCCCCGCCTGGCGTCGGCCCCGCCCAGTCAGCAGGTAGGAGGAGGGGCTTCACTGCCATGTAGCCCCACCCACAACGCCAATAACCATCTGCCACTCTGAGCATATGGCTTTTGAGTTGTCAGTCTGTTGTCAATAGTTCTGTTTGTTGGTTTTAATGTTGGATTTGCAGCCCCGCTATTAAACGAGAGGTTCAGTCACCCTTGGAACGTTGTTGACCAATCACAATTAAGTATTCCCCATGCTGCAGTGTAACAGTATAACAGTAAGCCCGATGTTCCCCAGTGTGAGGAGCGGAACCTGTCGCGGCCCATGGTCGTGACCCAGCCCCTCAGCGCCGTGGAGGGCAGAGCTCTGGCGCCCCCCGCTGGCCCGCATCGGCCGCACAGACCCAGTCTCGCTGAGCTGGGACCACCCAACACCAGCAGTGAGCGTTACCTTTCATATAAAACTAGTGGTGTTCAAACGGTAGGTCGTGGGCCGAGAATAACCTTTGCGGGGACGGTCACGGTACATGAAAACACTTGGGGACCCCCTGACCTAAAGGTGTATTGTTCTGTTTTACCACCAGGTATGTGCTGGTGATTAGACATGACAAGTCACTTCAAAATATACATGCTTCTGACTCCACAACTGGGCGTGTGACATCACTAATGGGAGTGTCCTAAAAAGTGAACCTAAACATTTAAATGCTGCCATCTGTACGTCAGTGCGTCCTGCTAACCAATGATTGCAACATGTCTTGCAGGCGCCGTTCTGGAGGTGGTGGCCTTCATAGGGATTGTGGCTACAGCATTCGTTATGGGCCTCGGCCTCATGGGGGCGCTGTGGTGCGTCTACACCCACACAGGTACCGGCTGCTCATTGGCTGTTCCCCAGACTATTGCACTTTCACAATAAAAGTGTGAACTTTCACAACAAAATTATAGTTGGTAGTAGATTCTTGGCTAACAATCCAAAAAGTGTTCAGCTCAGGATTGTATGGCCCATGCCTACTGTAGCTGTAGGTTAACTCTAGGTTGATAAAAGCATAGTAATGGTAAATCATAAAGCATTAGAAAAACATTTAATGGTATTTAAAGTTTCAGTGTCTGCCGTGAGGTTATTAATAAAGCATATTGTGTGGTTTGGTTACAGGCACCAAACCTCTGGCCGAGAGAAGATTCTGTCTGCTCACCGCAACGACACAGCAGAATAGAAACCTTGGCAACCTGAGTACTCCTGAACCGATGGACCAATCAGACAGCTTGGTGTAGCGGGGTAAGCCCCTGGCCAGGGTCTGGCACGGACCCGGCCAAGATCCACCCGATGCCGGGCCAAGACCTCAAGATTGATACACTGGACTTTAGAAGAGCTCCAATTTGCTCTCCAGAACATTGCAGAGCATCATTAGCCCCGGTTAGCCCCTGTTCACACACCTTGTTGCCCTAATTCACACCTGCTGTTTACGAAAACCGTGTTTTAATATAAGTAAGGGCTTAAGATAAGTTTAGGGCTTTGACACTCCGGTCAAACTCCAACACTCTTGCTCATAGAACATTGTGGGAGTGTGTGTGTTTGGTGGCTGGCTTAATTTGGCCTCACCTGGCCCAATTAGAGTCTGGGAGGGGGGGGGGGGGCTGCAAGTCTGTGGTGCACAGGTTAAGTCAGCCACCAGCACACACACTCCCACAAACAACCTGTGGCAGAATGTCTGCGATATAGAGCTAATAATAGAATAGAGCATAAACAATCTGAGGCTTTCATAACCCAGGCAATCAGAGGTCTTATAATGCATTTCATTTTTGCAAGAAAAAGCTGTGAAAATAACATTTATTCATTATTTTTTAAAACACCAGGGATCCTTTGTCAATTTAATTATGCCAAACAGAAGGTCATTTAGTGAGCCTCTTTTAACACAAAAATACAGTGGTCCGGTTAGGGCGTCCTGACTGAAAATTACAGCCTATGCACAATAAATGTGTCCCTTATATAATGTAGCAGAATTTATTTTAAAGTTGATTTGGTAAAGTTACCATAAAGTAACACCTAGTTGCACTGACGTATAAATCCTGTGACTTTGTTAATTAATTAATTGTTAATCCTTGACTGGAAATGCGGGAATAAAACCGCAAAGAACAAAAGGAAAACCACACTTAAAAAGCTGGTTGAGGATGGATCCCAGGTGGCCCCGGCCTAACGCAGCCAGCCCTGACCCTCTGAGCACGCCACTGCCGCGGGTCCTGGTGCAGGGTGCGCGTCGCCATAGCAGCATCTCTCCTGCTGGTGGCGCTGTAGGCCGAGGCGGCGGTCGAAGCCGCGCTGGCAGAGTGAGCAGAAGAAGCGCTGGGAGCCAGAGTGCTTGCGGCTGTGAGTGATGAGGTTGGAGCTCTGGCTGAAGGCCTTGCCGCACACCTTGCACACATGGGGCTTCTCACCTGCAGGGGAACAAGCGGAGGAACATCTCAGAACTATACCTTAGATTAGAACAATACCTTAGTTTAGAACTATACCTTAAATTGTGAGAGTGTATGTTTGCTGGCTGCTCCTCGTGGGGGTCCTGGGACCGAGGCTGAGACTGGGTTGGATCAGTAACCCCCAGGACGGTTGGTGCGAAGTTGAGGGTTGGGAAGGTGCTAGGGAGCCTGCACAGGCGGCTCTCCCCCGGGCCCGCGGTGGGAGCGCCAGGTGGTTCTCGGCGAGGGTGTTCCCTCGAGGGAAGCGGGCTGGTGGCAAATCACCCGCTCGGCTGTTGACGGGCGGCAGGGCCCAGAGCAAGCTCTCCCAGAGCACCTCCTCCACCACCTGCTGGGCGCTCCTCTCCCCCAGGAGCAGCCACCGTCCCCGCAGCGTCCAGCAGCTGGTGGGCCAGAGAAAATGGCTGTGTGCCGTCCTCCCACCGGATCCCCCGGAAGGGTCACCTCTGGCCCTCCTCTGTGAGTCCCAGCCTGTCCAACAGGGTTCGGCGCGCCTCAGCAGCTCGCGCATGGTGGCGTGATCCTCTGCCTGATGCACGGCCATGTCCAATATGCCCGCGTCTGTTGAGTGTGCAACTGCATCTGCTGCTCCTGTGTCTGGCAGATCAGGCGGAGAGCCATAGCGAGTACTGATTCCGCCGCAGACTCACCGTCCTGTGTCTCCATCCTCATCTCCCTGATTGGGCGCCAATGTAGCTATGTCACTTGCCACAATGCCACATGTGTGGCTTAGTTCGGGGCCCCTCCAAGGACACAGGCAGTAGTGGTGTTGAAAGTCCAGTTTATTGCAAGTGTTTGTTGAAATGAACAGAGCACATGGAATACAGCTAGCGCTCCCTGAGTGTGCACTGATTAGCTAATGCACCACAGGCTTGCATCCCCCCCAACTGGGCCAGTTGAGGCCAATTAAGCCAGCCACCAAACACACACACTCCCACATAGAACTATACCTTAGATTAGAACTATACCTTAGAACAACCGTTAGAGCAAACTAGAACAAGTCATGCAGCAGCTAGTATGCCTTGAGGCAAGGCTTGCTGTGGATTTCATTGTGACGCCAGTGAGTTCCTGTATCTGATTACAATATAAGTAGGCCTATCACCATGAGGATTTTTATAGTGATTGATTCATTAGTCAACGTGTGCACTTGCCTGATTAATGAGTCTGTATCAGTGTGGTACTTTTTTGACTGCTGCTGTATGTGAAATATTGAATTTGCCAATAACCTAAGAACCTTTAAACTTTTCATGATCGTTCCCTACAACTTGAAGTTGGTATTATTCTTGTTGTAGTTTCTCCACTATTAATATCTATATCTGCTTTAATTTTTCTCAGCCTCACCTGGACGTAGCGTTGGATAAAATCATCTGCTGAATGAGTAAATGTGATGTGACGTCAGCAGGTTATTATGGACTCTGTTTCCAGAGCAATGTGATGTGTGTTGTGTTATAGTTACTGCTGTCTTCTGTGTTACAGTTACTACTGTGTTAGAAATGTGTTCACTGGTGTTACTATGGAAACGTGTCACGTGTGTGTCCTCTTCTGCGGTGAATAATAAAAGTATTCTTATTGTGCACTGATCAGGTTATTGTCTTCTGTCTTGTCTCGAAGGGCTTGACGGGCCAAGGTTAAATGTAATGTGCATAGCTCCTCTTGAAGACATTGTATTGCTTGAGCAAGGCACTAACACTGCTGGTGAGGGGTTCGATTCCCACTGGGGCCAACCATGCTGAAATGTCTGCACTCACAGTGTTGTAGGATGCTTTGGATAACAGCGATCCCCAATGGTGATGTATATTATATGTTTATATAAACTCGGGGGTTTGGACATTTTTGTTTGCACATTTTGTTCGGTCGATTATTTCTCTGTTGTTACAATGCTAATTGCCATTTTATGTCATATCATTGGAAAGCATGTTTATTTACCTTTACAATGATGTCCAACTTTTAAGGATCATACATTTGTGGGATGAGCAGCACAGCTGATTATGTGGTTAGCACCCAAGTAAAAAAACAGTTTGTTTTGAGTTGTTTGGTGGATTGGATGATTGAACCCTCTATCAGTAACAAATAACAAACAAGACATATTGGCAATTTTACACTTTATTAATTTAATGCACTGTCAGGAGCCTCAGTAGCGGGTGAAAGATCCATACGCAGTCACAACAGCCTGGCACCTCCTCCTCATGCTGGTCACCAACCTGCTCACACATTGCTGTGGGATGGCATTCCATTCCTCAACCAGGAGTCATTGCAGGGCAGCAAGCGTGGTTGTGTTGGTCATTCTATCACATACAGCGCGCCCAAGATGATCCCACAAGTGTTCAATTGGGTTGAGGTCTGGACTCTTGGCAGGCCATTCCATTCTCTCTACCCCCACATTCTGGGGGTAGTCTGTGATAGCCCTGGCTCTGTGGGGGCAAGCATTGTCATCTTGGAGCATGGAGTTAGGTCCCAGATTGTGGAGATATGAGATTGACACTGGCTGCAGGATCTCATCCCGATATCTCACTGCATTGAGATGACCTTCAATGATGACGAGCCTTGTTTTGCCAGTGATGGCGATACCGCCCCACACCATGACACTGCCCACACCAAAAGCTGTTACTCGATCGGTGCAACAATCAACATAGCGTTCTCCAAGTCGTCTCCATACTTTGACCCTGCCAACCTGGACTCATCACTGAAAATGACACTCCCCCATATGTTCAGGTTCCATTGTCGGTGTTGCCGACACCAGCGCAAACGGGTGAAGGGCAGTCACTGCAGGCTTCCTGGTAGCCTTATGAGCTTGGAGAATGGCTGTGTGCAGTCTGTTCGTGACCGTCTGATCAGAGATCTGTATTTCATAACGTCCTGCAAACCTTGCCTGCAAATCTCTAGAAGACAGCCTACGGTTCCTCAGTGCTGTAAGGGTCTTCTTGAACCGGTCTTCTTCGTGGTCTGGCTTTGACATCACCGGTTTCACAGAACTTCAGGCCTTCAGTTTGGAGATGGTACCAGGGTTGACTCCAAATAATGCTGCAACTTTATTTTTCGCACCAGCTTCAATTTGCCCTATCGCACGGGCCTTATCCAGATTAGACAAATGTGGCTTGGAACAGACACCAGATGATCACATTAGTAGGGAGCAGCACCCAGCAGGCCCCATGCACACAGGGGCTCAAAACAAGAATGAATACCAACAGGAGAATACACTGTTTAGCATTGGGAGAATTTTGGCAAAATCGACTTGGGCGCTACCCACATAATCAGCTGTGCTGCTCATCCCATAAATGCATGATCCTTACAAGTTGGACATCATTGCAAACATAAATAAACAGGCTTTCAAACAATAACGATATAAAATACAATGGCAGTTAGCATTGTAACAACAGAGATCAAACACAGATTTCCAAACTTTTTTTCTGAGTTTATTTACAGATGATTATATTGTTATATTATTTCATGTTATATCCTGTATATCCTATTATTATATAACGATGTATATATCCTATGACTATATAATGATCCATTATCTGTCTTTAAATGAATATATGATCATATATATAAAGATGATTCCCACCGGTGTGTGTGAAGGTGTGTTTCTTCATGTCAGACTTCTGGTGGAAGCTCTTGCCGCAGTAGGGGCAGGCGTAGGGTCTGGTGTCCGAGTGGATCAGCTGGTGGGTGGACAGTGTGGACGACCGCTTGAACACCTTCCCACACACCATGCAGGCAAAGCTGCGCTCCTGGACGCACACACAGGAGGGTGTGTGCGCACACACACATGCACACGCACGTACACACAAAAACATGCACACACATGCATAGACATGCACACACACAAACACACAGTATACACACAGTTTTGTTAAGTTATATCCAATAGACCTAACTGATTGGCTCAAAGTAAAATGTATAAACTAAGTCCAAACTACCTTCACTTTACATTCTGGTAAACTATGAAGCCCCCTGGTGGCCGTGGGTTGTATCAACAGGTTCGACAAGCGAACATCCACACCCCCTTTCGACAGAGGCTGAGAGAGAGAAAGAGAGATTTTTGTTACGTTTTGGGCAGGCGCGGATCTATGGGTGGGCCTGGGCCCAGCTTGACAGCTTGCCCACCCATTCAGATTCATAATTACCTTAAATGTGAATTGTTTTGTCTTGGGGAATCGTTAGAATTATGTATTAATAATCTCTAAAAAGTGTGGAGATGCCATTGAAACCAACTGGAGACAACGCTGGATGTGATTGTTTGTCTCCATCGGCCCGTTGCTATGTTCGTTAGGGACTTTAAGCATCGACGGCTGCGGAGACTGGAAATAAATCTGTGCTCTTCTGCGCCTGCGAGAACTTGACTCGCTCCCCTCCGCCGCCGTAGCCTGTTGATCTACGGGGAGAATACACCTTTCACGTAGTCACTGACGCCGACGCCAATTGGCGTTGTGATTTTATACAATTATAATTATTACAGCAGTCAGTGTAAATGCCACGATCAACTCTTTCCTTGATGTTTCCTAATTATCTATGCTGCAACTGCAGAGATTATTTTATTTTCATTTTTCAAATAAGCAACAGAATTCATTTTTCTGCGTGACCAAAATTAAACTACTTTTAAAAGTGGGAGCGCCGCTTCTGTTTCTGTTACATTTGTTGAAACAATTCTGTTACATTTGTTGCTAAAATTTAGTGCTGCCTGCCTGAATACAGACTTGGATACAAACTTTCATGTTTCATTGTCATGTGTTTCATAGTGTGTGTCTTTAGAGATGTGAAACACATCGTAGTGCACGCTTTCTTCACGGGCTGACGCAGCGCGACATTTCCGGATGTTAAAGTAGTTCACACATCCATACGCAGGCACACACACACACATACACACACACACACACACACACACACACACAAACACACACACACACACACACACACACACACACACACACACACACACACACACATTGCATTGCATTGCATTGCATTGTAAATGTCTAAGCCTGTTGAAGAAAACGTGCGTTGATGAGCTTCACTCAGGCCCACCCAGATTTTTCCAGGCCTACCCATCAGCCACTTTCTGTATCCGCCACTGGTTTTGGGGAAATTATTTGGGAACATTTCTGTCATCTCACTGTCACTCTGGCTGCAGTAGCTCGTAACATCTGCCTGGTTACATCAGGCACATAACGAATATACATCTGGAAGATTTTAGAAAAAACTAACAAATCTCTTCCATCTCTCTCTCTCTCTCTCTCTCTCTCTTCTCTCTCTCTCTATGTGTGTGTGTCCTTCAGAAACACAGAGAGAGAGAGAGAGAGAGAGAGAGAGAGAGAGAGATGAGTGTGTTCTCTCTGTGTCAGAAACGGGGGGGGTCTCGCACTTGAAACCAGTTGTCAGACAATATGAGAGGTCGACAGGAAGGACACATCATGATGATGACTGACTGAAGTTGCGGTGTCGAACTAGCAATGCCTCGAGGTCCACAACCTTTATCACTATTATTATTATTAGTAGTATCGTAACAGTAACTTCCTGGGGCGGTTCTAGACCCATGTTACTGGGGGGGCCTGCAGGCTGGGGCCAGTTGACATTGGACCCGGGACAAAAAGAGACAAATACATTGTTCAAGCTTTCAGTATAATGTTTAGTTCAGTCAAGTAATGGCGCACTAAAAAGAAAATCATGATAGGTATTTGTTTCAGTTACTTAGTTAGTTAATTACTATTTATTTTTAGTTTAATTATATTTAGTTTAATTTACAGTTTGATGAAATGACAATAATGAAAACTAAATAACACACGTTCCTGTTAGCTTTGCAAGAAATCGATAATTGTATCTTTATTGTAGACTCTTCATTCAGGGGCCCACAGGGGGGGGATCCAAGCTCAGTATTACAGGGAGACAGTGGCCCCTGTTAGCCCCACCCCCTAGAACCACCCCTGGTGACGGCGTCCTCCTACCGTTCTGCAGAGCGCGCAGCCGATGACGCGCGGCGGTAGCGCGGCGGCGGCGGCGTGCTGCGTGGCGGCGTGGTCGAGCAGCGCCGACACCAGGCGCTCCAGCTCTCTCTCTCTCTGGGTCCGCCGTGCCGCGCCGTCTGTAGATGGCCATCCTGGCATTAATATTAACTACTTATTAACAGAGCGCTCAGTTCAGATGTTTCTGTACAGACCGAGCATTGAGGTGAATACGTGTTTTATTATCTGGCTTTTTTTTTTTCTTTACGAGATACAAACTCAAATTTCGCAACAACAACAAAGGTCCGGATACTTACATTTACTGGTCTATATTTGACAGTCTATGGTCTCGACACGCGGCAGCCAATCACAATGCAGGAAGTAACGCAGCCATATAATAAACATTAATAAACACCATTGATTATAATTAGAGTGATTCAGAATTGTTTTTTAATGCGGAACCGTAACCATAATGTTATAACGCCAGCAATTGGTATTTTAGACGAGGTGTGTGTGTGTGTGTGTGAGAGAGAGAGAGAGAGTGAGAGTGTGTGTGTGTGTGTGTGTGTGTGTGAGAGTGATAGAGTTTGGGGACACTTCTAGGCTTATGCAACCACCGAGGCAACATAGAAACTTCAACTGCATTCAACAACAACATTAATTGTGGAAAGTCTCTTTTAAAATAAATCCTTTTAGTTTAGTAGAGACACTCACCCGGCCAGTAGTTAGCCGAGGGGTTCCTGTCGGTCCCAGTCGGTTCCATCTCGGCCCCGGGGGCTCTCAGTGCGACCACCTCGGCCCCGGGGGGTTCCGATGGACGCACCTCGGCTCGGGGGCCTCCCGGTGCGTCCACCTCGGCCCGGGGGCCTCCCGGTGCGTGGCGCGCAGAGCGGTGTTCGGAGCCCCTGCGTGTGTGTCCGTTATGCGCTCGGTCCCGAGGGGCCCGCAGCGCGCGGCGTCCGGTGGGTTTAACAAGGAAGGAGCGCGGCATGGCGGGGGGTGGGGTGGGGTTCCAGACCTGCAAGGTCACAGCAGAGAGTGGAAAAGACCGTAATTATTAGGAATAATTAACCCCCCCCCCACCCCAATATATTGATAACAATATATATAAATATAAAACTAATGTGCTATGACAGGCACCCTGCTGTCCACCCAAGTTAACTAAGTAAGTAAACTTTTCCAAGCCTTAATTGGCCACAACATCTGGACTTGTCTTCACAGAGCAATGCATTGATTTCCGTTAATTTGATGAGGGTTATGGTTTTAACTTTATGAATCCCTAAACGCTGCCATTCCATACAATGAGATACTTTTGTTGTTGTTTTTTCCCTTGTGGGGGGTGGTTATGTTGGGTTAAGTTATGGCACAGATTCTCCAACGGCAGAACACGCAGCAGGTGTCTTGAGGTCTGCAGTCCACATCTGCACACACCTGCAGATCCCGCAGATTAACCAACGTTTCTATCTTATTTGATTGTTCTCTAACTGATGTTTCATGTCAATGTTCGTCCTTTTTCTTCTGAATGCTTATTTTCTGATGGACTGACTGCAAAAATGCCTAGTAGATCTTCGTGAATTGCTGTAGAAAGTCATGAATGAATTGTGTCATAATTATATATTTATATTTGTATACCTTCATACATAGGTCTATTGCATTACATCAGGCCTATACGTTGCATTAGTTGTTTGATAATAATTGTTAAGTGTTAAGTCACTTAATTAGTTTGCTGTAAATTCCTAGTTTTCTAAAAGAAAATGTGAATTCAATCCTATAGACCTATTAAAATAAACAGCCACTATCATAAATAGGTCTGTAACTTCCAACAGACAGACTTATAGGCAAACATTTCAAATGCAATGTTGTAATGCAATTAAAAAACAAAGCATTTAGATTTAAAATGTGCCTAGAGCTCACCTTGAGGAGGAGATGCTTCAGGGCAGAGCAGGAGGTTTGTGGAGGAGATGTTTCAGACGTTCCTGGAGATGTTTGGTGTCTCTGGTTTCTTCTCCTCTGTCACACTGATGACGACACACTGATTGGATTTGATTTTTTTTGTTGTTGCTAAGAATTGTGGGGAAAATCTATTGAACTTTACTTTATTTTGTTATTGATCGTGTGTCATCAGATTGTGTTCATCAGGTCTTGAATTCTTCATTTTTAATAAAATATAAAAAACCGTTATACCTCTTAGATGCCCCCATTATAAATCTAGTTGTGTATTTGTTGATATAGTTGATATCTTTCTATAATACGATTTAGTACGGTATAAATATATATGTGTGCATTTATATTTTTACCGTGTTAAACCGTTGTTGTGTAACTTCCCAGAATTACTTTCTCACCCGAAATATGATCTTGTGGTCTGGCCTGTAAGGAGCAGAGGAAGGGTGTGAAGTAGCATACTAGACCAGAGCAGAGTAGACCAGACTAGACCAGACCGGACTAAACTATCCTAGACCAGACACAACCAGACTAGACCAGACTAAACTAGACTATGCTAGACTATGTTAGACTATACTAGACCCGACCAGACTAGACTATGATAGACTGCTAGATCTGACCAGACCAGAAGACTAGACTATGCTAGACTATACTAGACAAGACTAGACCAGACTAGACTACGCTAGATCTCACCAGACAAGACTAGACCAGATCAGACTAGACTATGCTAGACTACTAGACCAGACTAGATTTATGCTAGGCCACACTATGCTAGACTATACTAGACCAGACCATAACAGATTAGGCTGCTAGGCTAGACTAGACCAGACTATGATCAACTACTTTAGACTAGACCAGAATAGACTAGAAAAGACAACTAGACCAGACTAATACACCAGACCAAACGAGATCAGACCATATTACCAGACTGACTAGACCATACCACACCACGCTACCAGGCCCAACTAGACCAGTCTGGTTCGGTCCGGTCTGGTCCAGTCCAGTCCGGAGTCAAATCCAGCCCGGTACAGTCCAATGCTAACTCCGTTCCGAGAGAGAGGGGATGTTGTTGTCGGTGGAGTCACACCTCAAACACACCCTCACACATCACCGCACCCTGAATACTGCTCAGTGCCCGAGTGTGTGTGTGTCTGTGGGTGTGTGTGTGTGTGTGATGTGTTTATGCTACATCACGTAACTGGTGGGTGTGAAGCCACAAGCGTCACGTTTTTCTGCAAACAGCAGAAGGGTGGCGGGAAAGTATGAAAAAAATATACGTTTATATATAGGCTTTAATATCATGTGTGTCAATATGTCATATAAAATATAACTTGCAATAATACACAATGCAATAGTATAATATGCAATATACAATGCAATACTATAATACAAATAATAATTATATAATAATGTAGGCCTATAAACATGTATTATTTTAGATCAATCCGTCGCTTGTTTGCTCTCACACTGTCACACAGACATACACACACACACACACTTTTTGAAAATGGACCATAAAGAGGAGAATAACCTGCACAATATGCGTCTTGTATTGTTATTGTTACCTGTAGGCCTACTGGGTTAATGGGGTAGTTGGGCTACTACAGACTTACTAATGGCAACTGGGATGAACGTGAACAGCCTGCAAATAACTTGGTGGCGTTTTAATCACTTGTGGGCTGGAGATGTTTCCCCCGTCAGGCTCCTTCTCCATGGCAACCCCGGGGGGTGGGGGTAGGGTTGGGGGGGGGGGGGGGCATTAGGGGCCGGTGGTGGTAGGACCGGTCGCTGTAGGACCGAACCGATCCAGACCGGACCTGACCTGACCGGACCAGACGACAGCGACTGCTTGTTGTGAACGGAGAACCAGGAGTGTGGTTGGTGGGTAGGGTTCGGGACTCAGGAGGAGGAGGAGGAGGAGGTGAGTGGACTTCCAGAGGATCAGTTTAGTTCAGTGTCTGCTGCTTTAAGAAACTATGTTGGTTGTTTCATTCCTTTCATAAAGCCTAACTTATTATTAGGTTGTAGTTGTTGTTGTTGGGCAACAGTTTTCTGGTCAAATCCCCTGTGGCTTATAAGGAGTTTGCAACGGCTATATAGGATAACTATGCCAATTTATTACTATTTTGTAGGGGAACGAGGATTAAAATGTTCACCAAACCACTTTTTTGGGGGGGGGGGGGGGGGGGTTGTTTGGGCTTCTCTGTCTGGTGGGTCCCCCAGAGGGTGATGATAACTTGACCTACAGTCACCTTTCTCCGTGTTGTTGGCTCCGCCTCCCCAGGATGTTCGCCCTGTCGGAGCTGACGTGTCTCCACGAGCCGTCCAGCGGCTCCAAGCTGCTGAAGCCCTGGTGGGAGGTGTTCATGGACTGCCTGCTGGTCCTCATGCTCATGCTGTCCGTCCTGGCCGGCACTGTGCTCCTCTCCCGGGACAAGGTGGTGTGTCTCCCCGTGGTGGAGGAAGACACCACCACCGCCACTACTGCCGCTGCTGCTGGCTGCTGCTGCTCCTGCTACCACCTCCTCCACCTCCACCTCCTCCTCCGCTGCTCGCAGTAACCACAGTTCTCCAGCAGGGGGCAGTGTGCCGATGGATGTCTGGGTGGCAAAGCGCAAACCTCTGGCCTATCAGCAGTATGTCTTCATCAGTCAGGTGTGTGTGTGGGTGTGTGTATTTCAATTTACATGATGGAGTGTGTGTGTGTGTGTGTGTGTGTGTGTGTGTGTGTGTGTGTATATATATATATATTTGAACCTACATGATTCCAGCAAACACATCGTATCTTATTGACTAAGGCTATGAGTGTAGTTTCAAAACAAACACACTGTCCAGGTCGTTCTATGCTGACGACGCGATAGCAAATCCAAAAAATCTTTCCACATCGGCGGCAGCCATCGGTTGTTAAAAAAAATGTCTCCACGGTGCTCCTCTCTGGGTCATCATATAAAGTCCTCCCCCGTTTCAGATACACAGCTGTGATTGGTCCAGATGAGTTGAAGCATTGGAGAAGGACCAGACAGATGTGCCTGAGCCAATGAAATGCTCTCAGATTGGTCCGGGTTCCAGACTAGGTGCGTGTGTGACCCCCTGGTTGTGTGTGTGTTCCAGGTGTGCTACCACGGGGCGTTGCCATGGTACTCCCGCTTCTCCCCCTACCTGGCCCTCCTGCAGACTCTGCTGCTGCTGGCCAGCGGCTCCTTCTGGCTCCACCTCCCCCTCACATCTGCCCGCGCCGAGCACTTCCTCGCCATCCTCGCCAAGTGCGCCGAGTCGCCCTGGACAACACGAGCCCTCTCGCACGCCGTGCTGGAGGGGGGGGCAGGGCTTAGTGGCAGCAAGACTCTGCCCCCGGCAATGCCCACCACTCTTCGCGCCCAGCCACCACCGCCACAGCGTGGACTCGGGCACCGACAGCCCCTTGCTGGGAAGGGCGGAGACTCAGTTAGGCCCCACCCCTCCCTCTGTGGCACCGTCCCTTGGGCCCAGGAGCGTGACTGCGGCAGTGGAGCCACCAAGGCAGGGGGCGGTAACCCTGGACCGCAGCGACAGCGAGCAGGCCCGGGCCCTCTTCGAGAGGGTCCGCAAGTTCAGAGCCCACTGTGAGAGCTCTGATGTAATCTACAAGGTACACTAGGTGCTGTGTCCTCTAGGTGTACCCTCTGTGTCCTCCAGGTGTACGCTCTAGGTGTCCTCCAGGTGTACGTTCTCTGTCCTCCAGGTGTACGTTCTCTGTCCTCCAGGTGTGCACTCTGTCCTCCAAATGTACACTCTGTATCCTTCAGGTGGATGCTCTGTGTCCCCTAGGTGTACACTGTGCTCCAGGTGTATACTCTGCGTCCTCTAGGTGGACGCTCCGTGTCCTCCAGGTGTACCCTCTGTGTCCTCCAGGTGTACACTCTGTTTCCCCCAGGTGTACGTGTCCCAGACGCTCTTCAAGCTGCTGGCCTCTGCTCTGATCGTGAGCCTCAGCGCTCCCCTGCTGGGTTCCATGTCCTTCAGCCACGTGTGTCACCCCGGGGACGAGGGCTCCCTTGTGGGCTACGGCACCTTCCAGTGTGCCCACACCCTGGCCTCGCTGCTGCACAAGCTGCTGCTGGCCTACCTGCTCCTGCTAGCCTCCTATGGCCTCCTCAATCTCTATGCCCTCGCCTGGATCGCACACAGGTGCTCCTCCTCCTCCTACTCCGTGTCCTTATCCTCCTCCTCTTCTTCCTCTTCCTAGTCCTCCTGCCCCTCTCCACTTTTTCCTCCTTGTCCTTATCCTGCTCCTTCTCCTCTTTCTCCTCCTCCTCCCCCTCCGCGTCCTCCTCCTTCTCCTCTTTCTCCTCCTCCTCCGCCTCCTCCTCAATGTAAGTGGTTTTGCAGAAATGTGTGCAAAATGTCTGAATGGTACTGATATGTAATCATTATTAGTTATTTATTAGTTTATTCGTAGTAGTTATTAGTTTATGAGTAGTAACTGCCCCTGACGTGTTGGTTGTTACATTGCATGCTTGACACCGCTGTGGGTGTATGAATGGGTGAATGTCAGGCAACTGTAAAGCGCTGGATAAAAGCACTGTATAAATACAATCCATTTACCATTAGTTGTATGTTATGTTAGGAACAGCTCAGTTAGTTTGATGCTCGTGATCACGTGGTCTTAGTTGTCTTAGTAGTAGTTAGTTACATGGTGGGTGGTGGACTGAACACCCTTGGTCCACCCAGCCGGGTCCTCCTGGGTCCTGGTCTTAACTCTCTGGTGTCTCCGGTGCCTGGCCAGCCCCCTGAGGCGGTACTCCTTCAGCAAGCCCTGGGACCCCAGCAGCCCCCTGCGGGACCCCAGCCCCCTGCGGGACGTCCCGGACCTGACGAATGACCTGGCCTTCCTGCTGCACATGGCCGACCAGTACGACCCCCTCTTGGCCCAGCGGCTGTCCGCCTTCCTGTCCCCCGTTAGCGAGACACGCCTCCTGGAGGAGAACCTGGAGCAACGCTGGGGGCCCGAGGAGCTGCGGTCCTTGGTGGTAGCGGACCCCGAGGGCGGGCCCCGGCTGAGCCTGGTGGCGCTGCCCCGCCTGCCGCCTGCCCTCTACACCCTGGGGCACCTCCGGGTGCTGCGGCTCCAGCTCCTCGCCAGCGCCCGGCTCAGTGGCCAGGTCGCCGCCATGGCCTCACTCAGGTCCCACCCTCTATTTATCATTTTCACTCTCCATTCACTCACTCACACACACACACACACACACCAGAGATACATTTCCATGCGTCCCCCAGCTCCATGTAAAGTATCTTGAAGTTCATCCTCATGCTCCTCTTGTGTCTGCTTGGTCCTCCAGGGAGCTCCACCTGGACCACTGCCCCCTGGCAGTGGAGGCCGGAGCTCTGGTCTTCCTGCAGGAGCACCTGGAGGTCCTCCAGCTGTCCTTCACCCAGGCCTCGGAGCTCCCCGGCTGGGTCTACAGCCTCCGTGGCCTCCACCAGCTCCACCTCTCTGGCCAGCTGGGCTGCTGCGAGGGGTCGGGGGGGCGCGGCTGGGCCCTGGGGAGCCTGCGTCAGCTGCGACACCTGCGGGTCCTGGTGCTGCGGGGCGCACTGCAGAGGATCCCTGCGGAGCTGGTGGAGGTGGCTGGCAGCCTGGCCCACCTGGAGCTGCACAACGAGGGCTGCCGCCTGCAGCCGACGGCGGCTGCGCTGAAGCGCCTGGCGGGCCTGGCCAAGCTGCGGCTCCGGGACTGCCAGCTGGAGCGGCTGCCCGGGTCCCTGGCCGCACTGCCCCGCCTGCGGGCACTGGACCTGGGCCACAACAACCTAAGGAGCCTGGAGGAGCCACCGGGGCTGCTGGGTCAGCTCAGACACCTCTCCAGCCTCACGCTGGCCCACAACCACCTGCCGGTGCTCCCGCCCAGCGTGGGGGCGCTGCGCGGTCTGGAGGTGATGGACCTGGCCTTCAACCGGCTCCAGACCCTCCCTCCGGCCCTCTTCACCCTGCCCCTCCTGAGGAGGCTACTGCTGGGGGGGAACCTGCTGCGGACCTTGCCCCCGGCCGTGGCGGAGCTGCGGCTGCTGTCGGAGCTTGACGTCAGCGAGAACAGTCTGGAGAGGCTCCCCGCCCGGCTGTTCGGCTGCTGCTCAGAGCTGCGTGTCCTGAACGTTGCTCACAACGCCCTGGGCCAGTTGCCCCCTGCTGTGGGCAGGCTCGCTCGGCTCTGCAGGCTGGACCTGAGGGGGAACCGCCTGGAGGAGCTTCCCCCGGAGCTGGCCTCCTGCCCTGGGCTGCGTGGCGGCGGTGGTGGGGCTGGTGGGGGTCTGGTGGTGGAGGACAGGCTGCTTCACTCCCTGCCCTGCTGGGCCAGGGACCTCCTGGTGCAGACCAGCGCTCCTCCCCCCCCTCGTCCTCTCTCAGGGAGCCTCCCATCAGGACCCCCCTCCAGACCCGCCTCCGAGACCTTCCCTCGATACTCCACCACCCAATGGAACTTCCACTCTGCCCTGGAGTCTCGGATATAGAGACTAGATCATAGAGACTATAGAAGATAAAGAGACTATATAAGATAGAGACAATATAAGATATAGGGACTAGATAATAGAGACTAGGAGATAAAGAGACTATGTAAAATAGAGATAGAGACTATATTAGATAGACTATATAAGATAGAGACTATATAGAGAGACTTAATAAGATAGATACTATATCATAGAGACTATAGGAGATAAAGAGACTAGAGACTAAATAAAGAGACGATGTAAGATAGAGACTATATAAGATAGAGAGCATGTATCACATATAGAGACTATATCTGCTGGAGTGGGTTAGGGTTAGTAAAGGATCTCCATTCATCCTCATCTGAGAGCTCAGCAATATATCCCAACACGGCTCTGGAAGGGTTCTGTTTAACACGGTGTTCATGATGGGCTGTATTAAATATTGAAGCTGTGGTTTGTTGTCATGTGCCAGATGTCTTTAACACTGGGTCCGAGTTGGAAGTCCAGTTGATTTGATTGATGATTCTTCACAGTTTATCACGGTGAATAAAATAAAAGGAATCATTCATTTTGTCAATAATAATAATTGTGCAAATCCCATTAATCAATGTATTAATGTATTTAGACCTACTGTGATGAGTTCAAGATTCAAGAAGTTTTATTAGTCACATACACATACAGGATGTGCATGAAATGAAAAAGTGGAAATCTAAACAAATAGGCATATAAACAGCAAAGCATATAAGCAAATAGGCATATAACAAGGCAATATAAAGAACAAAAAAGTTAAGAGTTAGGTATCTTACTGCTATATATTGTTGCTGTGCAAACTACATCCACTACCTTTTTAACTTGTGTTAACACAAATGGGAGACAAATAAAAAAAAATGTTTAACCAATACTTAGGGCTACTTTATTTTCTATATTTATTAGGGATGGAAGAGCGTTTAGTAGAGCAGCAAGATCAACAGAAATGGAATGTGTAGTTACTGAAATATGTCAAACAGATGGGAACCTATGTGTATGTGACAAATAAAGTTCTTGAATCTTGAATCAAGCAAGCCATTATATAAGAAGCAGCTATTACAGTTATTTACAGATGTATACAGACGGGTCCAAAGATGAAAAAGATCAAATCGGCATAGGAGTATGTGACAATTAAAATTCTTGAAACTTGAATCTTGAATCTTCGGTACAGTAGGCGGCGGTATGCTTAAAGTATGTTTTCAATAAAAGAAGAAGAAGAAGAAGTCGCACCAATCAACGCGCTGCTATTATAGGGGGCGGGCTGTTACTCGTCGCGGCCTCGTCCCACGCGTTACTCAGTCTGGGTCAATAAGTCGCGTCATCTCTCAGGTGAGAATACGTTCAAAATAGCGCCGAATGCGGAATAAGGAGCCGCATATTCACTTATGTCGAGGGCAGACGATAGACAGCTTGTTTTAACTTGTTTATGATTAATTTCTTAGCAGTAGCTTGTAGTTAGCATTAGTTGCAGTGTGTCGCTAAACTAAGCTAGCTTGCTAGCATGGCTAATGACCAAATGTTGTGTAAATTGGTGCGTTTTAAAGGCTTTCTGTCTGATGTAGAGTTTAGACCATCCTACGATGCTCATGCAGTCTTTATTTATTTAGTTGATTCATTTATTTCCCGCCCCGCTAGTCTTCCGTGTGGGTGTTTAGCTATGCGCCACAGCGCTAGCTAAATACGCTACACCATAACTGACCTTTAATCACACATATTTGATTAAAGGTGCTCTCCAGTCGTGTTTAAACCCCGTACAGTCCGCACTAAATACCTAATCTGTGTTGTTTGGTCGTGAGTCTGATGCACACAATACCGCTTTATGTATCTACAGTTATTATCCTAAAAAGAACAGAACCGATCAGACTGTTTCGGTTCTTTTGGATCAACTTTATCATCTGAACAATGGTGGGTGCATCGTTTACTATCCTGGCTTTTCTTACTGCTGCTTGTGGTCGGGGTTTCGTGAATGTTTTGAATAAATATTGTCATTGTGACGTCACAAGCGCGAGTGTCTACTTAGATGTATGCTGACTAGACCAGACTGTTAAAATCATCAAAAGTCATCTTGTGATTCTTCGTGACAATAAGCATGTTGAAACTGCTTGTAATGGCCAATAACACTCACCTGGTGGTACAATAGGGCCCCTCAAAGGGATAAACCTAGAACCAGTTAAACTGGCAACAGGTGTGAACGTTAATGACTGAACCCGGCACTCTTGTTCTTCAGCATTTTCTTTTCTGCCTCTTCCTCAGGACACGATGGCTGAGAACGATGTGGACAACGAGCTGCTGGACTACGAGGAGGACGAGGAGCCGCAGGGGGTCCAGGAGGCCACCCAGGCCGCCAAGAAGGAGGTGAAGGGCTCCTACGTGTCCATCCACAGCTCCGGGTTCAGGGACTTCCTGCTGAAGCCAGAGCTCCTCAGGGCCATCGTGGACTGTGGCTTCGAGCATCCGTCAGAAGGTAAGGGTCGCTCCCGGTGTTGGTGTCGGGTTGTCTCTGTTGTTCAGCAGTAATGTACAGAGGGGAGGGGCTGCAGGAGGTGGGAAGGGGTGTGGCTAGGCACCTCATGGAGGAGGGCGGGGGGGGTTCAAGGTAGACTGGTTGACTCTCATCTGACTCTCAGGTGAGTGTCTAGACCAGGGGTGCCCACACTTTTTCAATATGCGAGCTACTTTTAAAATGACCAAGCCAAAATGATATACCTACACTAAAAATGCTAAATATATACTATACTTTATATAAGGGGTGCTCCGTTAATTTGCAGTTCTGATGAGGGTGGGTGCTCCGTAAATTTGTGGTTCTGATGGGGGGGGTTATATTGGTGGGGACATGTAAATTCTGTCATCATTCAGCCGATGAATGATAACATCACTTTTTTTTTCATGGCATGCGATCTACCCGGACTTCCTTTGCGGTCGATCGCGATCGACGTATTGGGCATCCCTGGTCTAGACTAACTCTTTTTGTGTGTGTGTTCCAGTGCAACACGAGTGCATCCCACAGGCCATCCTGGGCATGGACATCCTCTGCCAGGCCAAGTCTGGTATGGGCAAGACGGCCGTGTTCGTGCTCGCAACCCTGCAGCAGATCGAACCCGTTGATGGACAGGTGCGTGCAGGGACTCAATCATTCATCTATATTACAACTAGGGATGGGACTCCAGGCAGGCACCTCCCTGTGGGTTATTGTAAATACTGTGTTATATCTGTTAGAATCTTTTGCTTGGTTTGGATTCTACAAGTCTGTGTTTTTAAAGTCACGCTGATCTGTAGGGTAATTAGATTTAATTTGCGTCCACTTTCTTGTCTTAAAAAAACATTTTCTTGCATGCATTTGTACTCTTGTGAATCTTGCGCCTATGAAAGATGTCAATGACATCAGAAGATGGACATTGTTTCTCAATTAATGTTGGAATATATTTAATTGACTTCAGTTGATCAAGTATCAAATGCACATCAGTAGAAGTGTTACTTTAAGTTAGCCTTGACTCCCCCAGGTGTCAGTGCTGGTCATGTGCCACACGCGAGAGCTGGCCTTCCAGATCAGCAAGGAGTATGAGCGCTTCTCCAAGTACATGCCCACAGTGCGGGCGTCCGTGTTCTTCGGCGGCATGGCCATCCAGAAGGACGAGGAGGTGCTGAAGAAGAACTGCCCCCACATCGTGGTGGGCACGCCCGGCCGCACGCTGGCCCTCATCCGGGGCAAGTCCCTGGTCCTGAAGCACATCAAGCACTTCATCCTGGACGAGTGTGACAAGATGCTCGAGCAGCTCGGTGGGTCTCGCCGCCACCATCTTGTTCTGCATTCTGTTGTGCTTCCCCACCTTTTGTTCTTCAAAGACCCACTTCACTGATGATTCATCTTTTCTTTTTTCTTTTTTTTTTTATCCAAGTTGAGCTTTAAGAAGATGGTTGCTGCAGTGTAAAACATGATGGTATAGCTTTGCATTTGTCAGAATAACTCGAACAGTAGTCTTCGGAATATGCTAAAATAAAAGTCCAGCCAATTCCGGATAGTTTTGACAATGTGGAGGAAGAAATAAAATGCGGGGTTTCATATTAAAATTGCACGCCTGGTAGATGTTTTCCTCTCTGCAGCTGAAAACACCAAATTTTAAAAGTGTCTCTTTGTTCCCGAGAATAAAAGGTTGCAGGACTGCTGCACTGTGTTTTAAGAATGTTGTACTGACCTATGTCTGTCTCTCCCACTGGGTGACAGACATGAGGCGTGACGTGCAGGAAATCTTCAGACTCACGCCCCACGAGAAGCAGTGCATGATGTTCAGCGCCACACTCAGCAAGGAGGTCCGACCAGTGTGCAGGAAGTTCATGCAAGACGTGAGTGACAGGTCCCTGGACACATCTCCTCTCATCTTCCCCCCTCTTCTGGGCGATGTTCTGCATGCCTTTTTAATACGGCGACAGCAACCGCCAGGGACTTCACGATACGACGTTTAAACTATCTTTAAGTGCCTATGTGTTTTGCGGTTCTTTAAATATCCCCTTAAGATGGTACTTTTATGTGGTTTAATGTTGGGGCTCTGGTTCCTAAAGTCCATATCAACCTAACGACGCATAAAAGCATTGCAGAAGCTCAGAGTTGGGCTTGACATTAATCATTATTTCTTTAGGTCTGCGAATGACTCGTTCTTAGGTGTAGTTGTACGAAGAGTTGGCGCATTTCTTTCTAGAAGACCCTAATTGCCACAATAACAATTATCTTGTCCATGCACCTGATGTCCATGCAAAAAATGTTCAGTGAAGGAAAAGTACATTTTGTTTTGATGTTTTAGTGGCCTATTTACATGGTCTCCAAAAGTCCCTTCTTTAATACACTGTTGGTGACCATGTATCATAATGCATTTACTACTTTGAGGAAGGTGGGTCTGAACCTTGTTTATGAAGTATGCCTAGGATGCAGAATGATCCTCTATGGCCTGGGTTCCACACCAGAGCTCTTCTGGGCCTCGGGTTCCTCTGGTCTCCACTGACTTCATTCCTCTCCCTCAGCCCATGGAGGTGTTTGTAGACGACGAGACAAAGCTGACTCTGCACGGCCTGCAGCAGTACTACTGCAAGCTGAAGGACAGCGAGAAGAACCGCAAGCTCTTCGACCTGCTGGACGTGCTGGAGTTCAACCAGGTGAGGAGGACGAGGTGATGTGTAGGTTGAGAGTCGTGTGTGTGTGTGTGTGTGTGTGTGTGTGTGACTAAAATGTCCGTGCCGCCTGCAGGTGGTGATCTTTGTCAAGTCGGTCCAGCGCTGCGTGGCTCTGTCCCAGCTCCTGGTGGAGCAGAACTTCCCCGCCATCGCCATCCACAGAGGGATGGCCCAGGAAGAGAGGTCAGTCACACAGACGGATGCTCCGGGGGGGCGGGTATACAGCATAGCTGTCAACCCTCTGGCTTTTCCCGGGTTTCTTTCTGTATTTTTGCTCTTTCCCTCTGTCCTCCAATTTTAATATTTTCCTGTGAATCTCCTGTATTTTAAACTTGAAACATAACCGGACCTTTTTGTCTCTAGTGGCATGTTATAGGGGCAGCGTAGCCCCTTTAAGAGAATGGACGGGGCAGTGTTTGCGTAGCAAGTGTGTGATAGAGAGGGCATAAGTGTGTGTAGAACGGCAGAGGATTAGGAGCGTCGGAGTGTTTGCCAGAGTTTGAAATAAGACTACAGTGTCTCAAGGTATTGTCCCGTGTATGCTGTTTTCCTCCCGACTCAAACTTTGGCCCGAAAGGACAAGACCCCCTGTGCTCTCCGACCACTGTCTGGGGCTCTACACAAGAGGACTAACTGTTCTTGTTACATTCCAAAACACGTCTAATAAAACAGGTGGCAGTGTGCCGCAGTATTTATCACATATGTTGAGTCGAGATAAAAAAAAAAATCCTTGTTCGGGCAATTCTAAACCAGCTCTCCATGTCTCTGCTTCCCTATACACTCCTTATAATAGCCTATATTTCTCATTAGCCTATGACCCATGATGAATTTGTGTTGACCAAAAAATGAAATAAATAATATAATAAATAAAAAAAATAATAATTTTTCAGAGTTTCAGTCCTTCATTTGGAGAATTAGAGCCCATCAGCAGCAGCTTCCTGCAAATGCTGCATGTGTACAACAGAATACAGGAGTTTATGGAGCCATTGATGGTGCACTTCTACAGTGTCCTTTCTCCTTGTGATCGGCACAAACATTAGCATTTTTATATAATCTATTTTCTGTTCTAATGGGCCTGATTTGCTAAACCATAAGTAACAGTTGGGGTAAGAAAAGTAAAGAAAGGTTCCACGTCTTCTGCTCCTGCAACAGCCTCATCCTCCTCATCCTCCACTCTGGGCGTCACAGCCACTGCTGCTGCCAGAGCTTTTTTTTTTTAATGTAAACGTGTATTGCTGCTCTGTTTTCACTTGTATGCTTTGGTGGTTTTCCGGCATCGGTTGTTCACAGCCCAACTAGTAAGACTTTAGATATAGGGTGGCGGTGGGTGGGCACTCTGCATTCTCAGCCTCACACAATCTTACACATGGTTGCTCCTGAGCCCTGTGTGCTGATGGCCCTGTGGAGCCTTGGGTCTCATGGTTGAACTCATAACCTGCTTACACTGAGAGGAGCCCTCCAGGCCCCCAGCAGCTGTGGTTAATCTCTCCTCCTGCACCCCTCCCCCACGCCAGGCTCTCCCGCTACCAGCAGTTCAAGGACTTCCAGAAGAGGATCCTGGTGGCCACCAACCTGTTTGGCCGAGGGATGGACATTGAGCGGGTCAACATTGTCTTCAACTACGACATGCCAGAGGACTCTGACACCTATCTGCACAGGGTGAGGAGGAGGGGGTGGCGAGGCAGGGATTTGTAGTGGGCTTAACGTTGTAATGACTTCTGTCTGCAGAGCAAATATTTGAGGGTGGATGAACCCAGAATAAAAACCTTTCTGGGTAGCTTCAAACCCCAACCCCATCTTCCAGTTACCTAGAACAGAGTTTGCATGTGAAAGGCCAGAACTCATAGGAAACGGTGTAACAGTCCAACTCGTCTTCTGACCCACCAGGTGGCCCGTGCCGGGCGGTTCGGAACCAAAGGCCTCGCGGTCACCTTCGTGTCTGACGAGACGGACGCCAAGACCCTGAATGACGTGCAGGACCGCTTCGAAGTCAATGTGGCCGAGCTCCCGGACGAGATCGACATCTCCACTTACAGTAAGCCCCAGCAGATGCCTTCTCACTCCAGCGTTCCGGTCAACTTGAATGCAGCTCAACCTTTTTGTATTTCACATGTGCCATAGAAAGGGTGATCGCTTGCTCATGGGTTGTATATTTTACAGCCTGTTTGTGTGTCACAGTAAACTTCTTTTAAATCCACTTGACTGAGTGCGTCGTCTCGGCAACCAGAGCAAACTGTGCATGCTGCCTTGTTGATCGGGGAGTGGGCTCAATTCTATGGAAACACTGTAGCTCATGGGCTTGGGCAGTTGGCGTGCTCAGCTGTTGGGTGTGTGTGCATCGCAGCCCTCTAACGGCCGTATTTGTTTCTCCTCAGTCGAGCAGTCCCGATAAATGCTCAATCGCCGAAGAAGTGTCTTCAACGTGGATCTCCTGTCTTGTGTTGGGAAATTGAAGAAAATCATCGTTTTGTTTCAATGTTCTACTGCAAGACTGTTCTCTTTTGACGTGCTTTATGTGGGAAGAGTTCGCCCGTTTTCATTCTTTTTACTGATTTATTTTTTGGTCAATGACATTAAAAGCTTTTTATAAAATAATGTTCTGTCAAATCTCATCTTTATATCACCTTTTATGCTTTGTCAGAAAATTGTGAACCAAATGGAATCTACCTTGTTTAATTTCCTTTTCTAGTGCATATTTAGTAGTTTTTCAAATTATATGCTAAACCATGAGTAAGTAATTTTGAGTTTTAATTCAAACCAACTCATCGACTTCACATATGATTAAAGTCCCGGCCACGGCTGGTAAGAACGTCTGGTTGCCTTAATTCATTGCCACATTTTAAAGGTCTTCTTTAATGTAGAATTAACAAACTTCAATTGGGCTTTGTGGTGTTTTGTTTGATACTGTTGTTGAAACATGAGAATCTAGATTTTTGTTTAAAGGATTGATTTGTTCAGGTTTATAGGCTGGAGTGGCAGGGATGTAAGGTGGGGTTGTTATGGGTCCCGGCTCATGTAGGGATAGATGGGAATGAGATGGCAGATAGAAGGCTGCACTAAAGCAGGAAGAAATCATGTTCCGGTTTCTTTTGGCAGAAATGAATGTGTAAAACAATGGCAAAGTGTAAGGAGGAAAAGGGCAGTTGAATTATATCCACCCTAGAGTTAACAGACATGATTTCAAGTTAAGAGACCAAGGTGACTAGATTAAGGCTGGGTATCTGTGGGTTACAGAGTGAGCTATTGGTAGGGAAACACCAGGATGGGAGATGTACACAATGTGGAGCATGGAGACCGTTAAACGTGTCATGCTGCAATGCAGGGGATGCAGAGAACAAAGGGAGATATTGTTTGGAGCAATGGCTAATTTGGGAGTGGAGATTTACTCATTGAAGATTAGCCAAATTACTAAAAGTCATTGGACCTCATTCACGAACATTTTCTTAAGTGTCTTCTTAAATATCTTCTTACTAACTTCGTAAGAACAAACTTAAGAAATCTGTCCGCCGGATTCATGAACGTGGGGAAATGTGTTCTCAGCTGCGCTCAACCGATGAGGAATGCCACTCATTCTTAAATGGAACGCGCGTGCTCGTACACCTGAATTAGCATACAGACACGCCCCGCCAGCTCCTTATAAGGGCAACAACAGGACCGTGTGCACACAGAATCATGCCAAAGCGAACAGTGAAAACCGATGGTGCACCGGCCAAACCAGTCACATGTCACATGCAACATCATACCAGTAAGATGAGCGGTGGAATGTTTCTCCACTGGCTCTTACAATGTACACACTAAGCAAGGTAAAGAAAATAGAACCAACAATGAAAAATAACAATAGAGAACAAGACGGCTGAGAGCAGATTCAATTGTACAGTTGAGTTAAATACATGAGTAAGCTACTTGTGGATCTTGATAGGGCCTATCATGGGCGTAGAATTTAGTGGGGACGCTGGGGACATGTCCCCACCAATATCCAGCGATGTCCATCCCCCCCCCCCCCCCACCCTCCTCCCCATCAGAACCGCGAAGTTCTGATGGGGAGGACCATGATATATTTTAGTTATGGATATTCACATGTTCATTCACAGAATGTAGATGTGTCAATTCTATTCCCCTATGTCTATATCCACGCGATTGAGTTTAGTGCTTATTTATTTATTCACTGCCATTTGCAGTGTTCGTGTCGTGTTTTTATTTATTTTAGGACATCACGATGCCTCGTAGAATCATGACTATGCATGTGAAACGTAATTGTTAATGATACAAATATTCTCGTATTTATTATTATAATTATTTACATCCGAGGATGTCTGTAGAATTGATGTGAACGCAATCACCAATGATTTCTCACAAATTCAGCCATTAAGAACATGGGCGCACTCCTAAATAGGTCGCTACGACTGCTTTTCCGCGTTCTTCAATCCTGTTCTTAGCTAAGAACCAATCCCAGATAAGAAAACATTCATGAATGCCAGAATTGTCGCAGGAACTTCGTAAGTGGAGTTAAGAAGAAATTTCTTCTTAACTTTTTCTTAACTGCGTTCGTGAATGAGGTCCATTGACTTTCTCTATACCAGAAGCAGTGACACATCCAACCAGGGAGGGGCAGCAACGCGCAGTCAGCGCACACTCTGCCAGAAAACCCTGAAAGAAGAGTGACCGGTAAGGTGAGAATATGTTCAAACTGGCGCGAAATACGGAATAAGGAGCCGAATATTAATGTATTATGTCGAGTGAAAACACTAGACCCCTTGTTTTAACTCTTGTTTAGGATTAAATTGGCAGCAGTAGCTTGTATTTAGCATTAGTTGCAGTGGGCCGCTAAACTAAGCTAGCTTGCTAGCATGGCTAATGACCAAATGCTCTGTAAATTGCTAAATACGCTACACCATAACTGACCTTTAATCACACATATTTGATTAAATGTGCTCTCCAGTCGTGTTTAAACCCCGTACGGTCCGCACTAAATACCTAATCTGTGTTGTTTGGTCGTGAGTCTGATGCACACAATACCGCTTTATGTATCTACAGTTATTATCCTAAAAAGAACAGAACCGATCAGACTGTTTCGGTTCTTTTGGATCAACTTTATCATCTGAACAATGGTGGGTGCATCGTTTACTATCCTGGCTTTTCTTACTGCTGCTTGTGGTCGGGGTTTCGTGAATGTTTTGAATAAATATTGTCATTGTGACGTCACAAGCGCGAGTGTCTACTTAGATGTATGCTGACTAGACCAGACTGTTAAAATCATCAAAAGTCATCTTGTGATTCTTCGTCACAATAAGCATTTTGAAACTGCTTGTAATGGCCAATAACACTCACCTGGTGGTACAATAGGGCCCCTCAAAGGGTTAAACCTAGAACCAGTTAAACTGGCAACAGGTGTGAACGTTAATGACTGAACCCAGCACTCTTGTTCTTCAGCATTTTCTTTTCTGCCTCTTCCTCAGGACACGATGGCTGAGAACGATGTGGACAACGAGCTGCTGGACTACGAGGAGGACGAGGAGCCGCAGGGGGTCCAGGAGGCCACCCAGGCCGCCAAGAAGGAGGTGAAGGGCTCCTACGTGTCCATCCACAGCTCCGGGTTCAGGGACTTCCTGCTGAAGCCAGAGCTCCTCAGGGCCATCGTGGACTGTGGCTTCGAGCATCCGTCAGAAGGTAAGGGTCAAGGGTTGGTGTCGGGCCGTCTCTGTTGTTCAGCAGTAATGTACAGAGGGGAGGGGCTGCAGGAGGTGGGAAGGGGTGTGGCTAGACACCTCATGGAGGAGGGGGGGTGGGGTTCAAGGTAGACTGGTTAACTCTGATCTGACTCTCAGGTGAGTGTCTAGACTAACTCGGTTTGTGTGTCTGTGTTCCAGTGCAACACGAGTGCATCCCGCAGGCCATCCTGGGCATGGACATCCTCTGCCAGGCCAAGTCTGGTATGGGCAAGACGGCCGTGTTCGTGCTGGCAACCCTGCAGCAGATCGAACCCGTTGATGGACAGGTGGGTGCAGGGACTATCATTATCCTGTACATTTTGCGTATCTATCTCTGTTAGAATCCTTTGATTAGTTTGGATTTTACAAGTCTGTGTTTTTAAATTCACACCGATCTGTCTGTAGGGTAACAGCATTTCATTTGCCTCCACAAAAACATTATTTCTTGTATCTATTCTTGCATGCATTTTTACTCTGTGAAGCTTTCTCCTCTGAAAGATGCCCACATTTGTCTTGCATGATGATATGTGGACATCTTGTATGTCAACGACATCCCAAGATGGACATTGTTTCTCAATTAATGTTGGAATGTATTTAATTGACTTGTTGCAGCCTGTATCAAATGTGCATCAGTAGAAATGTGTTACTTTAAGTTAGCCTTGACTCCCCCAGGTGTCGGTGCTGGTCATGTGCCACACACGAGAGCTGGCCTTCCAGATCAGCAAGGAGTACGAGCGCTTCTCCAAGTACATGCCCACGGTGCGGGCGTCCGTGTTCTTCGGTGGCATGGCCATCCAGAAGGACGAGGAGGTGCTGAAGAAGAACTGCCCCCACATTGTGGTGGGCACGCCCGGCCGCACGCTGGCCCTCATCCGGGGCAAGTCCCTGGTCCTGAAGCACATCAAGCACTTCATCCTGGACGAGTGTGACAAGATGCTGGAGCAGCTCGGTGGGTCTCGCCGCCGCCATCTTGTTCTGCATTCTGTTCTCCTTGAACTCCAATCTGTCCCCTTGTCAGAATTGTGCTTCCCCACCTTTTGTTCTTCGAGGACCCACTTCACTGACAATTCATCTTTTCTATTTTTGATTTAATCCAAGTTGAGTTTTAAGAAGATGGTTGCTGCAGTGTAAAACATGATGGTATAGCTTTACATTTGTCAGAATGGAGTTGTACTGACCTATGTCTGTGTCTCTCCCACTGGGTGACAGACATGAGGCGTGATGTGCAGGAGATCTTCAGATTCACGCCCCACGAGAAGCAGTGCATGATGTTCAGCGCCACACTCAGCAAGGAGGTCCGACCGGTGTGCAGGAAGTTCATGCAAGACGTGAGTGACAGGTCCCTGGACACGCCTCCTCATCTCCCGCTTCTTCTGGGGGATGTTCTGCATGCCTTTTAATAATGGGGACGGGAACCGCCATCAGGGTGTTGGGCAAAAATTAAAAAGTGTCAGATGTTCTGAGAACAATTGCCAGCCCCAGCACCATCGACACACTGGCTGGCACTGCCGACTGTTACTAGGGGGTCTGGGGGCATGCCCCCCCCCCATACAATCTTTTTGAATTTGGTAAGTTTTGGTGCATTTTGAGGTAGTAATTACCACTGAAATGAATGAACAAAATATAACAAACTTGGGAAAGTTTTAGTAAAACATCAATTGCAGACTAAGCATCCCTTTGTTTAGTTTATGCTCATATAATCGCTCATATAATCAAATGTATACACTGATTAGATGGCCTAAAAATCTGAGCACTGCAATTGATGTAGGGATGGGTCATGATTTTTGAATGTTCGAATAATCGTTTCATTAATCGTATAGTTTATGCGACTAGCACCATGTTTAAAAAAAATAAAAGTCCCTTGTTTTCCCCTGGTGGGTATAGCGCTGCTATGGGTGTCTTGGTCGAGAAGAAGACATACCAAAACAATGTTATCGCATTCACGGCTCTCATTTTGTATGTTCGCAATACTGTCTGTGATAGTTTCCCACCAATGTACACACATCGAAAGTCCATTTAACCTGTCGTTGTAACCTGACTGTTGTACAGTCTTATCTGTGTTACATTCACACCGGATTTTCTACTGGCTTTTTACTGTTGCAGAGCTAGCGGGATACGCAACTATTTTAATCGATTTGAGACATTTTGAAACGCAAGACATAGCTGGCTAGTTCAGGGTGGGGTACTTAGTAATTAGCCTTTTGTGTAGAAATATTGACCAAACAATAGAGAGGAGTGCTGCTGCCCGACGGCTTCTATCGAAAGCCCCGTCACCTGGGCAGGTCGACACCGTTAGACACTCCGGACTCAGTCCATCTCCTGGGCAGGTAGACACCGCTAGACACTCCGGACTCTGTCCATCTCCTGGGCAGGTAGACACCGCTAGACACTCCAGACTCAGTCCATCTCCTGGGCAGGTAGACACTGCTCAACACTCATGACTCAGACTGGTGATCACGTCTTTAGTTTCCCGCGCCAGACCGATGTAATTCTGAGCGTCTTTCGAGTATCCAATATCTTTCTAAGTAAAACAATGTTCCAACTATCAACGTTATCGCTGAGTTGTATACAGTTATATATATATATACAGTTCGACATGGAAAAAATCGGCCGACATATTCACATCGTCCGACAAGGTGTCGGGCGGGTCTCTGCCCAACACTATGTCTGCCAGGGACTTCACGATATGATGGTTCAACTATTTTTGAGTTGCCGGTGTGAGTTGCGGTTCTGTAAATATCCCCATAAGATGGTACTTTTGTGGAGTTTAATGTTGGAGTTCTGATTCCTAAAGTCCATGTCAACGTAACAACACAAGTTTTGCAGAAAAAGTTGCGCTTAACATTAATCATTTTTTTAGGTCTGCGACTGACTCGTTCTTAGGTGTAGTTGTACAAAGAGTTGGGGCATTTCTTTCTCGAAGCCCCTAATTGGCACAATAACATGATCTCATCCTTGCACCTTGTAAAGTTATCATTGCAAGTTGTGCAAAAAATGTCCCAACCTTCAGTGAAGGAAAAGTAAGTTGATGTTTTTTGTTTACCGGAGCATGGTCTCAAAGTCCCTTCTTTCATACACTTGGTGTTGGTGACCGTGTATCATAATGCATTTACTACTTTGAGGGAGGCGGGTCTGAACCTTGTTTATGAAGTATGCCTAGGATGCAGAGTGATCCTCAATGGCCTGGGTCCTACACCAGAGCCTCGGGTTCCTCTGGTCTCCACTGACTTTGTTCCTCTCCCTCAGCCCATGGAGGTGTTTGTGGACGACGAGACCAAGCTGACTCTGCACGGCCTGCAGCAGTACTACTGCAAGCTGAAGGACAGCGAGAAGAACCGCAAGCTCTTTGACCTGCTGGACGTGCTGGAGTTCAACCAGGTGAGGAGGAAGAGGAGATGTGTAGGGTGGCTATGGTTTAGAGCAGCGATTGTCAACTGGCGGCCCGCGGCCACATCCGGCCCGCCAAGGCTGCCCATCCGGCCTGCAGAATATTAATGAATTCAGAAAATGTGAGGAGGAAAAAAATGCGTTCCGGTATATAGTGTTATAGGAGCAGTGTAGCCCCTGTAAGAGAAGGGGGCGGGGCAGAGTGTCTGCGTAGCAAGTGTGTGGTGAACAGAAAGTGAGGAAGCACGAGTGCGTGTCGAACGGCAGAGTGTATGGAGTTTTGCAATTAAAGACTACAGTGTCCCAAAGTAGCATCCGTGTGTATGATTTTCCTCTCCACTGCTGTGGACGTGGGTGATTGGTCCCGAAGTATGTAAACTTCGGCCCTGGAGGACTAGAGACTCCCCTGTACTCTCAGACCATGGCCTGGGGCTGAACAGGAAAGACTAACAATAGGATATCTAGCTTAATAACAGCAGCAAAACCAATAGGCTAATTAGGCCGAAAGTATATATACTCTACATCAGTGGTCACCAACCTGTCGATCGCGATCTTTGAGACTTTCCCCGTAGCTCCCGAAAATATAAAAGTGCATACACAAATTAGTGTTTATTTATATTTATTATTATATTATTGTGATATGCGAGGGGGCAGGTGTGTGTGATCTAGCGCAGGCGGGTGAAACGAGGGGAGCGGAGCAGCTGCCGACTGCCGTCTCTCCTTTCCGGTCAAGAACCCGATCAAGCCACGGTGGCATTGTGGCAACATAGACTTTGCTACATTGGCACCCAAACAGGGATCCAGCACATGGAGACGCAAGGTGCTGAGTTGGTGGCAGAAGCGGCGATCGTCACGGCGATGTGCCTGATCTGCCAGACGCAGGAGCCAATTTAGCCACAATGCCACGTTCCGTGGTTTGATCGGGTTCTTGACCAGGAAGGAGAGACCGCAGTCGGGATAATGCAGAACAGTCTTTAATTATAAATTAGGCTCGCCCATTGGCTTCATAAGAAAAAACGTCATATTGTTTTTAGTCAGCCTCGTGTCGGGTCCTGCTTCTCCATCCATAACCAGCCTCCTGCTGATTATACTCATCCCCTACAGCTGCGTCAATCACGGGGTGTTTTGCCGCTCCTCCACTCTCCTTGTTTCACCAGCTGGCGCTAAACCACGCCACCTTGCATACCACAATTATATATTATTTATACGTTGTGCCTGATTAGTGTTTGGTTTTAAAAGCGACCAAGCAAAGTGACCAATGAGATAAGAGAAGAGTACTGACCAATGTGATATAGGTACTGTGGCAGAAGAGTTTAACCAACGTTTTGGTGAGTTAGACGTCATGGACAATGCATTTGTTTCAAACCCATTCATGCCCATTGATATAGGACAGGTAGCAGATAAATTCCATCACGTTTTTGCTTTGCCAAGTGGAATTGACATGGAGATCATTTGCAAAATGACAGCTGAAAGCCAAATCTAGGGACAGTGACTCATGGGGACTTGTCAGCAGAGAGAAGTTTCCTCTTCTCACTGCATGAGCACTAAGAGTGAGTGCTTACTTCTGGATTCCTCTTAACCTCTGTCCAAATTTCCAAGGGCCCTTGGACAAATGCAGTTGATTACCCCTGGTTTACGACGTCGTGATGGCGCTGTGTGTGTGTGTGTGTGCGCAATGACCCTGTCCTGCCTGCAGGTGGTGATCTTCGTCAAGTCGGTCCAGCGCTGCGTGGCTCTGTCCCAGCTCCTGGTGGAGCAGAACTTCCCTGCCATCGCCATCCACAGAGGGATGGCACAGGAAGAGAGGTCAGTCACACACACAAAGATGGCTGCACTAGTGGTCCCAGGCTCAGCAGGGGGTCAGTTCATGCTTTTTTTACATATACATGTATTGCTGCTCTGTTTTCACTTGTATGCTTTAGTGGTTTTCCGGCATCGGTTGTTCACAGCCTAACTAGTAAGACTTTAGATAAAGGGTGGGGGTGGGTGGGCACATGGTTGCTCCTGAGCCCTGTGTGCTGACGGCCCTGTGGAGCCTCGGGTCTCATGGTTGAACTCATAACTGGCTTACACTCAGGTCCCCAGCAGCTGTGGTTAATCTCTCCTCCTGCCCCCCCTCTCCCCCACGCCAGGCTTTCCCGCTACCAGCAGTTCAAGGACTTCCAGAAGAGGATCCTGGTGGCCACCAACCTGTTTGGCCGAGGGATGGACATTGAGCGGGTCAACATTGTCTTCAACTACGACATGCCAGAGGACTCTGACACCTATCTGCACAGGGTGAGGAGGAGGGGGTGGCGAGGCAGGGATTTGTAGTGGGCTTAACGTTGTAAAGACTTCTGTCTGCAGAGCAAATATTTGAGAGTGGATGAACCCAGAATAAAAACTATTTTCTGGGTGGGTTCAAACCACAATGTCTGTTGAGCATCTGAGAGAAAGATGCTTAACCCTAACAACCGTATTTTGAGGATCATGTGTAGACTGACGGTAGAGTAGAGTTCAATTTAAGTTTAAAAGCAGCTCTATTCAGGCAAAATCTGCCAAAACTCTTTACACGGCGCACACTCATGTTCCAAGCCAAGGAGTCTTTCCCCGTCTACACGTCAACGATGAATACAGAGTTTCTCAATATCTTCACTCTGAGAGGAGTTTTGCAAAAGGTCAGTTTCCACTGACCTAGAACAGAGTTTGCATGTGGATGAAAGGCCAGAACTCATAGGAAACGGTGTAACAGTCCAACTCGTCTTCTGACCCACCAGGTGGCCCGTGCCGGGCGGTTCGGAACCAAAGGCCTCGCGGTCACCTTCGTGTCTGACGAGACAGACGCCAAGACCCTGAATGACGTGCAGGACCGCTTCGAGGTCAATGTGGCCGAGCTCCCGGACGAGATCGACATCTCCACTTACAGTAAGCCCCAGCAAATGCCTTCTCACTCCAGCGTTTCGATCAACTTGAATGCAGTTCAAACTTTTTTATTTCACATGTGCCATAGAAAGGGTGATCGCTTGCTCATGGGTTGTATATTTTACATCCTGTTTGTGTGTCACAGTAAACTTCTTTTTGATCCACTTGACTGAATGCGTGGACAGGCTTGCTGACTGATTGCATAAGGCGGTGTACTTAAGAAAACATCTTGGCATGGGCTGTAGTGGGGATTAAACTGGTCTTAAGTTTGAGCCACTGTAACATCTAGCCTCATGTCTGACCTGTCCTGTATGCCAAGCCCCTGTGGAAGGCTGCATGTCGGTTCTACTGACTCCATGTGCACAGGGATCTCTCCTGCCCCAGATGAAAGCTGCTCTGATTAGCTGTGAGCTGCGGGTCGTCTCGGCAACCAGAGCAAACAATGCATGCTGACTTGTTGATCGGGGAGTGGGCTCAAGTCTATGGAAACACTCTAGCTCATGGGCTTGGGCAGTTAGCGTGCTCAGCTGTTGGGTGTGCGCGCATCGCAGCCGTCTAACAGCCGTATTTGTTTCTCCTCAGTTGAGCAGTCCAAATAAATGCTCCACCATCGCCGGAGTCTTCAACGTGGATCTCCTTCTGTCTTGTGTTAGGAAATTGAAGAAATCTTGTTTCGTTTCAATGTTCTGCTGCAAAACTGTTCAGTGTTTTGTTATGACGTGTTTTATGCTGTAACAGGCTTATCGCCTGGTTTTATTTCTTTTCACTGATTGTTTTTTGATCAGACATTAAAAGCTTTTTATAAAAATGTTCTTTCAAATCTCTTTATATCACCATTTATGTTCTGTAGAAGTTCAGTCAGAAACTTTCTTGTTCAAATGGATTGTGTTTATATGGTGAATGGATTGCATTTATAGAGCACTTTTATCCAAAGCGCTTTACAGTTGCCTCACATTCACCCATTCATACATCGACGGTGGTGTCAACCATGCAAGGTAACAACCAACACATCAGCAGCAGTTAGGGTTAGGTGGCGTCTTGCTCAGGGACACCTCGACACTTAGCTAGGCGGAGCCCAGGGATCAAACCAGCAACCTTCCTGTTGCCAGACAGCCAGATCTTGTTTAATTTCCTTTTCTAGTGCATATTTAGTAGTTTATTTTATATCGAGTTCACTTTGAGTTTTAGTTAAAACCAACTCCCATCCGCTTCATATTTTAAGTAAAGTCCAGGCCAACGCTGGTAAAAAACAGTGTTGCCTTAATAGGGGGGCTAGGGCTAGTGGGGTCATAAATCACTTTTGGCCCATAATAATCTGGCCTGTAAAGCCCTTTGAGACTGTCTTGTGATTAAGGGCCGCTATACAAATAAAATTTTATTGAATTGAATTCATTGCCACATTTAAAATGTCTTGTTTAATGTTGATTTAAATTGGCTTTGTGACGTTATGTTTAAAGGATTGATTTGTTGAATTAAAATGGCAAAACTACATTATCCATAAAAGTATTAGTTTTTATTTTAATGCTAAGGTAATTTATCCAACAGTTGAACATAGTTCAACGCAAAGTGAAAGCATTAATAGGTGTCTAGTCTCCTTCAAGCTCTATTCAGTTTATATTTGTTGCAACATTCCAGTCTAAAAGCTTTGTATTCACTGGCCGAAACAAGACTGACTCATGAATACAACATGGACGATTGAAAACATCTTTATTCCCGACAGCATATCTTTAATATTTAAATGTGTAAACTTCATTTGGAGCCAAACCATAAGTAAGCCTACTTACAGCAGGTTGCCTTTCAATTATTTAACTATTCTAACATGATTTCATGATGATTGTAGGCTGGTTCTAACTTTGTTGAGTTGATGTTACCACTGTGATTTCACTATAACCTACGATGTAATGTAAATGTGGGCTTCACCTTGCTCAGTGCTAGCTATACATGCACGGTTGTTTCTTAAAAGATTGGCCCGTTTACAGCAATAAAGACAAAAAGGCATCTGTACATAGCTGCTCTATGGAGTGAACACTACAGACATGACCCAAACCACAGCATCTACAAAGGCGATAGCAACTGAGGTCAACACCTTGATATTAAGCTCATTTCCTAACTATCGAAAGCGTACTCTGACATTGGCCTACATATTGTAGAACATGTATAGGGCCTACTTTCATACATAAATGCATAAACATATTTTTTGGCAGAATGGAAATAAAAACATTTCGAGCAAAAACAATAGCATTTCAACAAATCATGTATGGCTTGTATAATACTATGCAAAGTACACAATCGTAACTAGGACTTGTCTGTACTATTGGACAACAAGTAGGTCATGTTAAAACTGTTCTAAGGTGCATGGACTTCAAAGTCTCACTTAGGGTACAGGTTTGGCTGGTAACAGATTAGTTAAACTGTTAAATATATTGTGGTAACACACACGTCTCCATCCAATACAGAAGCCTTTCCCAAACTTTATTGAACCCCAATTGGTAGAGTAAAATGCATAACATATATACATTTAGCTATGCAATGATTATTTCTCTTATGGGTCTCGAGCAGAAAGAGTTTGGGAACCCCTGCAATACAGGAATGCTGAACATTGACAAGATAATATCATTAGCAACTATGGCCCACAGCCGATCTTTTGTAGTTGTAATGAAGTTCGCATTTCCCTTTTCAACGGTGATGTTCAGAAACAAACTCAGAATAAACACGGGACATAAAGTGAGAGATTTGCAGCACTGCCAGATGAGGCCCGCAGACCCAATTGTCAACCAAAATGATTCCGCCGCCCTCGACATACAAATTATACGTTTACTTCAGAGCACACAGTTGTTGGGATTTTATTTTTGTAACAAACCAGGCATTTTCCCACTTAAGAGTCAGGATTGGAATTTGCTGGAGTTCAGTTCTCTAGCCAAAACCACAATCTCGGTTGTTTGTGTCATGACGAATGTCACACTTTGGTTGTGATCAAGCCATCGTAACCATCTCTCATGGAGACTAAAACATCCGTTTCCAATAGAATCTGTCAAAAATATTCCTGTGTAGGGCTTCTATACCCATTCTGCCAAGGAGCTTTTAGCCAGCCATGAATTGAAACAATGGCAACAAAGCACTTTGGTTAGGAGTTAGTGGACAACATAACTGAATCACCACACAAGTCCTTCACAAAATGCCTTTTCACAAAATAAACTCTTAGACAAAAGAAGAATGATTTTTGGCAAATTATATTGCTAAGGGATGTTTGAGTGCAGCCAGGAGAGACAAGCTTACAAGGTTTGATCACCCAGACCAGTATTGTCCTTTCATGACCTTTGACCTCACCCCTAAACTTTTGGACCATCAAATTAAAATCTTTATTTTATTCTTCATTTGTGATTTTGATGATTCAAAATTCGACAATACAGTATGTTCCGACAATATGGTTACCGTTAACGAGGAACTCTTTCAGCGACTTGACTCGCCCCTTTTCTGGCGGCAGCCGTTAGGTTAGCATGTCCGTTGCGTTAGCATGTCCGTCATGTTAGCATGTCAGTCGTGCTACCAAATGTCTTCCTCAATAATAAATACCAGGAAATAAATACAGATTCAGGCATCCCACCGGACAGAACTTCCTTGCCACCACATGCCGGTTCTGCCAAGTCCACTCAGAGAGTCTGAAAAGTCATTTTCTCTCATGCCTGATCTTCCCTGAATCCAATCAAACCCAACCGGTGGAAGCCGGTCCCCGAGGAAACACAACAACATCTAAACACGCTCAACTGCGTATGGTAAGTTTATACAGTATCTAAAGGACGCAATGTCTTCAGACAGTTTCAGAACATAATCCTAGGGAAAGACCAAAAAGAGGATCCAGGAGGTTTTCTCCTCAAAGCGCTCGGGTAGCGTTGTTAACAATAACCAACAGTCACCACAGAAGAAGAATCCTCCTCTGTCCTCCCCGTCCCCCTCCTCCCCCAATAGTTCACTATGTTAACACCTCGCTTGTTCCTCCTCAGATACACCACGGAGGACATGGCTATTCTCTATGACGGGTTTCTGGGGGTTTAGGATTTCCTCTTGTGGGGGGAGTGGGGGGGGGGGGGGGGCAGGGGGCTGGAGGGAATGTGGGGCGAGGTGGCGGGCTGGAGGGAATATGGGGAGGGGCGGGCTGGAGGGATTGTGGGGGGGGGCAGAGGGGCGGTAGCGGGCACGGCTAGTCGAGGAACTTGTGCGTGTCGCCGTACAGCCACCGCTGCGGCGTCATGGCAGCGTCATTCAGGTGGTCGCACCGGTCGCTGCACTTGCAGGACTGGATGAACATGACGTCGCGCTCGAATCGGTCGCCATCGGCGCAAGCGAAGGTGACGGCGGCGGTGCGCGTGCGTCGCGGCGCGCAGCAGCGGCCGTCGCGACACACGCCGCAGTAGTTGGGCCGGTAGAGGCGGGTGGTCCGGCAGCCGGCATAGGACAGCCGGTGGGGCTCCGGGGCCTTGTGGGTACGGGAACACTTCCTGGCCCTTCTGTTGGGGGGGGGGGGGTGGAAGATGGGAGAGAGAGAGAGAGAGAGTGGGGGGCGCGCGGGGGGGAGGATATGATTCAGCAGAGAGAAAGGGAGAGAGAGAGAAGAGAGAGAGAGAGAGAGAGAGAGAGAGAGAGAGAGATAGATGAGAGGAATAGAGAGAAGAGGAGACAAAAAGAGGTTCAAGTTTCCTTTTCCAATGACTGCAGTTCAAATATCGTTTTCTTGCGTGTTTTAAAATCACATCTGCGGTAACACACGCACACACTAAACTAACTCAGTCTCAAACTCTTTTTGCCTAAAGACAGATATTTTGCAGCATTAGCAATACTGCAGATGAAATAACTTAATTAACATCTGCCCTGCGCCAGAGAAAATGCAGCTAAATACTGAGAGAGAGAGAGAGAGAGAGAGAGAAGAGAGCTTTAGAGAGATGCACAGAGAGAGCCACAGAGAGTGAGCGAGCTGGAGAGCCACACGGGGCGAGAGAGAGAGAGCGAGAGAGAGAGGACGAGAGAGAGAGAGAGAGAGACGCTGTGTACAGGCGGGCCGTCCGTCAGATAAGTGCCAGTGAAAGCTTTCCAACACCAACAACAATTAGGAGGTGGACACAGGGCCGCATTAACGCCCACGACAGCTGAGCCAACAGCCAGGACCACCGCAGAACAAGTGGGACGCGCGCCATTAGCCTCTGGGGCCAGACTAAATGTTGGGAAGGGCGTCGCGTTAAAAGTAGCGAGCGAGGGAGAGAGGTAGCGAGGGAGAGAGGTGGCGAGGGAGAGCGTAAGCGCGTGGGTGTGAGAAGAGCTCTTTGACGACTGTTTACACTCCACAAAGGACGTCCATTAGCCGCGGCGGTCGCTGGCTCAACAACGGCAGCTTGTTTAAAATATGCACAGTCTTGATTTTGACCTGTCAGTTGTGTGTGTGTGTGTGTGTGTGTGTGTGTGTGTTCGACTGTTATTAGATGCAGAACAATCACAGCGGTTATCCATAAAGTTTAGAGTGAGTTTAGTTTGAAAATGTTTTTTATTAGGATATATTCGTATGAGGGCCTAAAAAGGACCACACTGGTCTGGGTGATCGAACCATCGCAATGTTTCTGCTTCTAGCTTCACTGAAACATTTACAGATATCATTTGTCAAAATGAGCTGTTGCTCTCTCTCCACTTTTTATTATTTATTATTTGTTTTCTGACTTTTGCCTGATTGTCTTTGACTTCCTGTACAGCAGCGAGGTGGTGGATTGATGCAATGTTTGCGGCTCGGTTAAACTGGGCTGCTTGTGCACACAGCAACAGAACGTGAATAGAACGAGCTGACCAAGAACTGGCAGGCAGAGCAGAGCATTTAATAAACGCTTGTGATATTAATATCAATGTCTCTCGCTCACTCTCTCTCCCCCTGATAATTGTGGATTGTGGATGCATTGCATAATGTTGTATTGGCAACTGATATAGATTAATCATAATTATTGATTACCTTGACTGGGGTGATGATTGATGGGTGATAATGATCAGAGGTATTCATTAGTAAGTCTGATCAGAGGTATTGATTACCTTGACTGGCATGGCCATGGAGCTGCAGGGGCGGATGTTGCATAGTCGCGTCTCCTTCACCAGTTTACACTTCGCGTTGTCATTGGTTACCCGGGAGGACACGCCCATTCCACAGCTCCGGGAACACTGGGACCAGGAAGTAGTCTGGACGCACACTGATCGCCCGCCTGCCTCCATGCTGAGGAGAGAGAGAGAGAGAGAGATGGAGAGAATGAAAGAGAAATGGAGAGACAGTGACAGAGAGCTCAAGAGAGAGACAACTTGTTAGAAAGGCGATAAACAAGCCGACACAACAGACGGAGGGATTTCACTGGGAAGCAACTTTGCGGGCCAAAAAGAACAAAACAAAAACGCATAAAGTTGCGTGTGAGGCAAACGGGTGTAGATTGGGCGAGTGAGGGCCAGTGGGGGAGCGAGGGCGCGAGGGAGAACTCACTGGCAGCACACTGGCCTCATTCAGCCGGCGGGCCCGATGCTGACGTACAGAGAGGGGATTACGGTGGTGGGGAAGCAGGGCGACAGAGGCGTGTGTGTGTGTGTGTGTGTATAAATATATACACACACACACAGGGCAGGGGGGCAACAGTGGCGGCGTTTGTGCGTGGGCGGCGGTGGCGACCTGGACGGCGTTTTAACTATGCAGAGGAAACAGGCGCCGCTGCTCCGAGGCGTCATAACGCCGGGTACCCCCACCCCTCCCCCCTCCCCTGACCCCTGACCTCTGACCCCTGCCCCCCCTATCCCCCGTCTTACTGGCCAGGTGCTTGAGGCGTCGGGGTTTCTTCTCCCACTTCCTGCCCAGGTCCACCAGTTCGTTGCCCAGCAACCGACCCTCCTCCTCCTCCTCCTCCTCCTCCTTCTCCTCCTTCTCCTCCCCCCACCACCTCCTCCTCTCCTTCCGGTCCTTGCGGGGCTTGTGGGGGTACAGGTGGGGGGACTCGGGGTACGGCTTGGCGGTCTTGCCGTAGGGCTTGCCCGGGTAGCGGTAGGGCTTGTCGGGGTACGGGACGAAGGGGAAGTAGGCGTGGGGACGATAGGCGGGCGTCTGCGGACGTCGGCCGATGGCGCCGCCGGTGGCGGAGGAGGCATGGCAGTCGAGGCTGAGACAGCACTGGCCGGGCACCTTGCGGAGGCGGGGGGCGGGGCAGGCAGGCGTGGCCAGCGGCGCCACACTGGGGCACAGCGGGATGCAGCCCACCGCGCCGTCGATGCAGGTGCACTGGTGCTTGCAGCCCGCCCGGAAGTCCTCGCCGCTCTGGTAGATGCGGCCGCCGTACTCGCAGGACCGGCCCTCCGCCTTGGCTGTGATTGGAGGAGGAGGAGGAGGAGGAGGAAGAGAGAGAGAAGGGGGTGGGGATTAGATTTAAAAGCGGTTCAGCGAGTCAGGTGACACCGTGGGTGGGGCTTATTCAACGATCACCGGCCATATTGGTTCTAAATGCTATCTGGGTGGTCATGTGATCTGAAGTTGCAAAAGCACGTTCCAAGCTGCCATCTTGGTATTTCTTGACCGATAGTTCTAGAATAGTAATAATGGAAGCACAGAGGAACCGGTTGTAATTCTAGTGGAGGAGTCGACCAATAGGACAGCTTCAACAAAACAACAAAAGCAAAACAAACTACCAAGATGGCGGCGTGGGCTAGAGTGCGACTAGCTAGATCACGCATCGCTTGTCTTGCGTCACTGGTCTGATCTTTTGGAGCGACTTAATTTTGGATTGTTCTCAGCCTCACTTTGGATGAAATCGTGGGCTAAATGGCTAAATGCGATGATACTTAGGACTCATGAACTCAATTAATCACAAAATCCACCGTACAATAACTGCTTGAGTCTCGGCAAATACGGTCGGCCACAAAAAAGCACACTTGCCAAAAACGATATATAATGACATAATATTTGCGTTCATAACTTTGATTCGACTGAAAACATTGACTCAGGAAGCCGGGTAGGAATGGTTTTTAGAAAACATTTGAGCTGGAGGGAGAAGAGAAGATGGGAGGGAGGGGGAGGAGGGGGGGAGGCAGATGACAGCACAGGGGAGCGGTACGGCGGCCATCTTGGCTCCCATGAAGGAACTCTATTCTATTCTTAGAGGCGCAGGAATGTGGACTTGTTTACAATGTCCTCCCCCTGCAGGAGCCCCCCCCCCCTCACAGCACCCCAAATACCCCCTCACGTAAACACCCATATAAAAATACCACTATGTGTGTGTGTGTGTGTGTGTGTGTATGTGTGTATGTGTGTATGTGTGTATGTGGGGGGGGGGGGGGGGTGCATTTTGTACGTGTATGTGTATGTGTGTCTATATTTCTGCATGTGTATATTTTCTATGTGTGTGTGTGTGTGTGTGTGTGTGTGTGTGTGTGTGTGTGTGGAGTCTCCTCTCCACACTGAGCTCCTCTTATGAGCTCCTGGAGGCCGATCAGTGGCAGTGAAACCATCAGACCTCAGCAGCCATCAAAGGGAACAGAGTTTATACACACACACACACACACACACACACACACACACACACACACACACACACACACACACACACACACACACACACACACACACACACACACACACACACACACGCACACACACACACCTCATCCACCCTAGCTATCCCTTACCTTTCCCCACCCACCCTCACCTCCACCTGCCGAGCCCTCAAACACCAGTGTCTCCACCCATTCTGACATTTTGTTTTTAACTCTCATTACCATACAAAATTATTACATTAAAACGATGATCATACTTTTCATCAGCCTTCCATCCATAGTCCGTCACCATATGAATCATAAAGCTAATCAATCAATCAACTCATTAGGTGGCTTTGCTCTGTTGCTCTGAGGACAGAAATCTCTGAACCACATGTCTCCTTGGATCATGATCACCACCCCCTCTCTCCCTCCTCCGCCCCCCCTCCCGTACCTACCCCTGCAGATGCCGTGCGTGCGGCCCACGTCGTTGCCGTAGTTACACTCCAGGCCCTTGTGGTGGTCGCAGGGCCGGCCCTCCTCGTGGCAGTCCTGGTTGAGCTGGGTGGCGCACACCTTGCAGCAACCGCAGCCGTCCGCCACCAGGCTGACCCCCGGAGGGCAGGAGGCCGGGCCCGCCGGACACTGGCACACCACGGGGCAGCCGGCACCCCCCACCTGGAGGGGGGGGGGAAGGAGGGAGGGTGGGGGGGGGTGTTTTGTTGTGGTAAACGGGTGTAGGATTAGGCCGTGGTGACACACCGCACCGCCGGGCAGCTGCCAGCGGCAGGGGTTTACAATAACGATTCCGATTTTTTCAAAATTCGTAGAGAAAAGCTTGGCCTTGATCGCTGTCATGTCAACGCAAAGTAAATGCAAAGCTCTAACGCTACTGCTAATATAGGTGTTAATGAATTTGGTGTCACCGTGGCTTTATATCAACCATTGCCACGAGGCAATTACCTGACCATAACCTCACCAAAGCCTTTGCCAAAAAAAATTATGCGTCTTTAATCAAATGCCTAATTCGGTGTGGTAAATGAGTTGTTATGTGGTTATGTCGACCGTTTCCAGATACCGTGCTTTCAATTACCTGCCGACAGGTAACCAAACCAAAAACGAAACATAACAATCTCTAACCTGATATCGAAAACCTCCTCCCGAAATGTAACCAGGATTTATCTAATTGGCTGCTGAAAATGTATCTCTACCCTACCAGTTCATCTTAAACATATCTAATCTAATGCCTAAACTAGACTGTCTCTAATCTAACCTCTAAATGTAACCTGAACACCTGAACTGGTGGACATTTTCTAAGAAGAGATCCATCTTTTCCACTGAAAAGTTTGGCCGTTGACATTGAATATTTCCAGACAGATGGAGAAAACGTTCCGGAACAATGACTTCAAAGGGCCACATTTTCTGGGATTTTTCTGCGGATACTGAGTTGTTGTTGATGACTGCGATGTCCTCACAACACGCCTGTCAGTCAGAAGTCTCCAGCAGTCTCTTGTGTTAGACCATAGCCAAGCGGTTTATACATGAATATAATACAAAATCACAGACATAATATCGCTATTTCTAGTGAATCTTGGGCCACTGCATGAATCAGATCAGGTCACAGCAAGTTGAACTTCCCAGGTGGTGACTGTTGTGAAAGTGTGTGTGTGTGTGTGTGTGTGTGTGTGTGTGTGTGTGTGTGTGTGTGTGTGTGCATGCGTGGTTCTGTATGTGTGTGGCTCTGTGTATGTATGTATGTATGTATGTATGTATGTATGTATGTATGTGTGTGTGTACGGGAAGCTCTTTCATCCCCCTATGCCAACCGGAAGGCTGACAGATCTCTCATTGGTCCCCTGGACAGAGCAAGGTATTCAGCGAATGTAAAACCCACACACACACACACACACCAAGGCCGTACTTATAATATATATTGGGGGGAGACATCCTCAATATGTATTATAATGCCCCCACCCCCAATATATTTATGTAAAAATATGAACATAAAACAAATATTCTATGATACCCTTCTGCCCACACAAATGTACTTGTAGTAATGTAGTAAACCCCACTTTGCTAAGCCTTGGCCCCAGTATATGGATAGCGATGCATATATTTCTGTTGATTTGATTATGGTTGTACTTTATGAATGTCTCTGCCATCACAAAGAAAGTTAATCCCAAGTGTTTTTATGTATGGTTTATATTTTTTTTTCTCCAGGGGCGAAGGGCTGGGTGGGGGTTGGCGGGGGCAGGGGTAGTCCTCCTCAATGTTGACGCCACACACACACGCGCGCACACACACCACACACGCACACGTACACGCACACACACCTGAATGTTCGCTATGCTACTCTCTCTCTCTCCAGGTGTGAATGCGCGGCTGCTGTCGGACCGCAGCAGTTAATTAAAAGTCTTAAAAGTTAAGTCTTGTACAACCAGTACCAGGAGTAGTAGTATTAAAAATATATATGCCTATAAAAAAAAAAAAAAAAAAAATATACGGTATATAGAGTATATTTTTATGAAATCTGACCTATAGAAATTAGGTGAAACGTAACGGATCCTATTAGTCAGGCCGGTGAAGTACGGGTTTACACAACAACAACAACAACAACAACACAACAACAGATTACATGTAATAGACGTACTCACCAGACCGACTGTCGTCACGTGCAGCGCAGTGATGAATAATAAAGTCCCCATAGTCCCCATGTGTTGTTTAGAAATGAATTATCAATCTCACTGAAAATTAAATCCTCATCCGCCACAGAAAAACAAAAGGTCAGATAATCCCACCTCGGTTTAGTGTAAACTCATCCTCTACTGTCCTGGACTTCATCTCTTATGATATTTCATCGATTACGCTTGCAGGTCTGTTTTTATATTTCTTGGTGCGCGTTTACTGACAACCCCGCCCACCCGAGACCCCCGTCGTCCAATCAGGTGTCAGGTCCGCGGCCCAGGTGTTCCAAAAAAGGGCAGCAAGGGGCGGGGCCGCGTAGAGGTTGAGGATTTGGGGGGCGTGGTCGGCGATGAATGCAGTCATTCATAAAAACTCTGAATTACTACATTCCGAGAGGACCTGGCTGGGCTGTTTATTTATTTATGTTCAGGCGAAAATAATATTATTGATGCTTTAAAGTCGTTTTCACACGCATACCTCTCCTCTCTGTCCGGCAGGAATATAAAATATCTGTTCAGCTGGGTTAACTTGGCGGCCGCCATAGAAAACACAGAGGAATTTCCTCCCAGGCAGTACAAAGGCCAGACAGATAAAGTGTATAAATATATACACATATATCAGCAGTCATCACAGAGCTGATATACTCTGCAGACATGTCTCTCCCTCTCTCTCTTTCTTTCTCTCTCTCTCTGTCTCTCTCTGTCTCTCTCTCTGTTTCTCTGACTCATCCCCCATCTCCTGGGGTTCAGGGGTGTTTTTAAGTGTGTGTGTGCGTGTGTATGTGTGTGTGTGTGTGTTTGTGTTTAACTGTAAAGTTTATTTTGGGTGGGTGGGGGGTGGGCTGCAGGGGGGGGGGGGGGGTGACTTCCTGCTGTCCTACAGCTCTGGGAAAACATGCACTACTTTAACCACGCCCCCCTTAGCATATAGCTAAGGGGCGTGGTTATAGAGTGGCTGCATGCGTTGGTGACATTCATACTCCACCCGACGCCACACATACCTTTCAACATCCCCATTACAGGGGGGCGTGCACGGCTACAGGCGCTCCTTGTGTTGAGATGACGGGGACACTACAAGTACACAACAACACCTGGAGGAGACTCACTAACACACATTCTCTCTCTCTCTCGTGCACACACACACACACATACACACACTTAAGTATAATTACCCATGCAAAACACAGATGCAGGCACACATGCACAAACACTCACACACTTTTAAAAATATTTGGGTTCATATTAATGGTGCAGTGACTCATCTACCTAATGTGACTTTCCATGTTGACCTCAATGTCTTCCTCCATAGACATTACACAACACACACACACACACACACACACACAAAACACACAGGCATTTGTTTGGCATGGAACCTGGTTACCGTGGTGACCTGTGTGTTCTAATAGGAACATGGTTGCCACAGTGACCTGTGAGTTCCTTTTTGTACGATTAATAACAATAAACATTCAAGTAGAACCCAAAAACAACAATCAGAATATCTGATTGTATATATATATCTGAATGTGACCTGTGAGCTCTGATGGCCTACAGCTATAGGCTAACGTGCAGCTAGCTAGTGACGTCCAACCAAATGCTGAAAGGTTGAGAGGGAGAGAGAGAGAAGAGTTGGCAAAGGAAGAGAGAGCGAGGCGGAGGGAGGTGTTGAATCCTTGAAAGCAACCAGGAAAATATTCTGTGGGGAAAGTATGAAGGCAGACCGTAGAAGGACAGCATGGGTCAACAGACCTGGAGGATGAGGCTGGAACACATCACCCAGCTGGACTGCTGTGGCTACTCCGAGTGTGTGTGTCTGTGTGTGTGTGTGTGTGTGTGTGTGTCTGTGTGTGTGAGAGAGGATGACCTCAGTTTAGACCTCGCTGGTGGAGATGTGGCAGGTATGACCTGGATGTCACCACCTGCACACATCCGCACACACATGCACACGCGCCCATGAACGTGTATGTGTGCATGTGACTGTGTGTGTGCATGTTGTGTGTGAGTGTGTGTGTATGTGTGCATGCATATGCTTGAGTGTGCATGCGTGTGTGTGTGTGTGTGTGTGTGTGTGCGTTGCATGTGTGTGTTTGTGCTTGTGTGTGTGCGCAGCCAGCCAGGGGAGTGAATCAGGAGTCTCAACATCTCAACAACTCGGTCCGAGACTCAGAAAAACAGAGTCCTGCTTGCTCTGTCAATCTACGCAGTGTCAATAAAGATTACATACAAAAAATAAATATGAAGATAGAATAACAAGCAGGCAGATATGAGAGAGAGGGAGTATGATGATGGAGAGAGAGAGAGAGAGAGAGAGGGAGAGGGAGTATGATGGAGAGAGAGAGAGAGGGAGAGGGAGTATGATGGAGAGAGAGAGCGAGAGAGAGAGTAATGAGTAAATCCGAGAAGTGAAAGTGCAGCAGTTATTTTTAAACGGAAAACAGGAAATCTTCTGTTGACTGATCTCAGACATGGATCAGTATGAGAGGAAAGCCACACACACACACACACATACACATGTCCGGTCCACTATATGGTCCATATATCTATCATAACTCCTAGTGGAGCGTGCACCTGTGCTCCACTCTCTCCGCTCCGTGTTTACAAACCTTTGATCCTCTGGAAGATGAAGGAATGAAATGTTTGTCCTCGCTGACGGCAGACATATTTATACGCTCGCATTCAGTCTAATTAACTGTCATTATGATGAAAGGCATTCTGGGTAATGACACAGAGGAGGCCGATCTAATTAGAGAGGGAGGGAGAGTGGAAGAGAGAGAGAGAGGGGGAGGGAGAGGATGAAGAGTGAGAGAGAGAGAGAGAGGGGATGAAGAGAAGGAGGATGAAGAGGGGGAGAGAGAGAGAGATGGAGAGGTGGAGGGAGAGAGAGGTGGAGTGAGAGGATGAAGAGGCCTGGGGTTTCATGGCTGCTGGGCAGTAAATAGCAGCTCAGAACCAGAGAGAGTTTTTAGACGTCTTACTGGTAGTGATGTCAGAAGGTCATTATGGAGCCACAACACACAAGACAGACGCCGTGAGGCTGTGAGACAGGCTCTCTCCTGGGGCAGTGAGACAGGGTTTCTCCTGGGGCCATGAGACAGGGTCTCTCCTGGGGCAGTGAGACAGGGTGAACAGTAACACACATGTGCACCAACATACCTGAGCTTAACGTGCATCAAACCTCAAACACACACCGATGCTGCAACCTAGGTTAACAAACCTGACACAATTCTACAGCTACACTCACACACACGCACACACACACACACACCGGTGGCATACACAAACATGCACACACTCTTGTGTTGACGTTGTGTACCTGGTGGGGGTGGGGGGGGTCACTTCCTGTCGACTCAGAAGTCACCTGAACTTCTGCGTCATGGAAGGGAAAAGGAGCGGGAAGAATGTTACGGGAAGGGGGGGGGACACCAGGCCAGGCCCCCCCCCCCCCCCCGCGCGTCAGAGGGTATCGCTTCCAAACGACCTCTGACCCCTCAGCCCACCCACCTTGGGTCAGCCGATGGGGTCAGTCAGTGCATCAACGGGGTCAAAGGTGAACTAGGTCACCTGTACCCACTTGTTGCTCGGTCTCGCTTTCTCTCTCCCTCGTCCACATTGCCCTACCGCATCAGCTAGCTCCTCCCCCACCCTCCCTCCCTCACCTCCAAGGTGTCACCATAGAGGGCACCCTTGTTCCCAAGCCCCTCCCCCTCCCACCCTCCAGGCCACAGGGACCCCTCAAAAATCCCAGATATCCTTGCAATTTCCGGTGCAATGTTTATTTGGCGGGAACCGGTTTGGGGGAGGAGGGTGGAGTTCTGGGGGGGTTGGGGGGTGAGGTGGGGGTTTGGGAGAGTTACATTTAAAAAAGAGACCTGCTCACAAACCGTTTTGGGCTGCTGTTGGAGTGTAAACACCCGCTGGTGGGGTGGGTGGGGGTGCTGGGGGTGGTGGTGGTGGTGGGGGGGTGAGGACTGAGGCGCGTGTGTTCTGAGTCCGACACGCAGATCTCACCTCAGCGGGAAACACAGAGCGGGTCTGTTCTGCTCGCCGGCCCAACCGCCACGGACGCGTCAACAACTCGACAACACATCCGAGCCAGCACCCTCTGCTGGCCGCTGCCGGTTACGGCAGGGGGTCATTCATTACCACACCTCAGTGACATCTAGATGGAATAAATTTATAGCGTTTGATGTCATCTTGAGGACGTCACATTAGCTTATAATCTTACAAAAGTCCCTGGGAAGGAATCTCTTATGTAAGGAAAACTGTTTTCATTTTGCTAAGCTTTTATGATTTTTGGTATTTAGAATTGTATTATTGGAATCGGAGAGAATGTTTCCAACACAACAAGGCAGGTAAATCGGACAGCACAGGATGTAGCCTGGGCAGAGATGGCAAAAGTAAACACATCCTTTACTTAAGTAGAAGTACATAGGCCTATACTTGTGTAAAAAACGACTCTGGTATAAGTAGAAGTACAGATACTTGTGTAAAAAACGACTCTGGTATAAGTTGAAGTACTGATTCAAATTCTTTACTCAAGTAAAAAGTGTAAAGCACAGGCTCTGAAATGTACTCAAAGTACAAAAGTAAAAAGTAGCCATTTTAATTCTTAATATATTGAAAATAATAAACTTAACGTGGACCAAAATCAGCTTTCAATGCCAGTAACAGAACTGGAAACTTTTGACACTTTTGAAACTTTTAGACTCTTTTGTCATAGTGATGATGTTTACTGACTGATTATACATAATAGTTGTACACACACACATGTGCACTGCACACACACACACACACACACACACACACACACACAATGTTACACAAGACACCTAGGTGTGGGGGGGGGGGGGTCTTGCTGCTGCTGCCCTGACAATATCGGCTTCTTGTTCATCCATGTTTAGTTCTCGCTAGTTACCTCACGTGTCCCTCTCGTATTTTATTTTTAAGTCTGTTTCGTCTCGTTACGTCTGACGTCACATGCGTGAAATCAGAGCTCTTCTAACGCGAATGGATACACCGAGCGTCTTCTCTATGTGTTGTTGTCCATCCATTTAGGTTGAAATCTGTCTTGATGTTGGGAAGGCGTGCAATGAAATAAAAAAACCCTCAAATGCAATAAAACTCAAGTAACGAGTCCCGTTTTGAAAATGTAAGGAGTAGAAAGTACAGATATTCGTGTTTAAATGTAGGGAGTAAAAGTAAAAAGTTGTCAAAAAAATATATACTCAAGTAAAGTACAGATACCTGAAAAATCTACTTAAGTTATTTCCCCATCACTGAACCAGGGGCAGACTGTGGTCTCCCCTGATTGGCTGTCCTGTCCTTCACGGGGGGGGGGGCGCCACTTGGCTCCGCGGCGCCTTTAATAAAAAAAAAAGCGGACGTGCGTCATCTTCAGTGGCCCGCCTCAGAGCCCTGGTGCTGAAAACGGCGAGAAGCTACAAGGTAAAAATCCGCCCGTCTTTAATATTAATTTGTTATTCGTAATGTTGTTATATTCCCGCGTCCCCCGTGTTGTTGTCCTCCGAGTTGACGTGAAACTGTCTGAAGTGAACGCGGCGGCAGCGGGTCGGTGATGACGCAGACAAAGTCACACGGAGGTTATGTTCTGTGGTAGTACAGAAGTACCCGGTAGCACTGCAGTACTGCTTGTTGCGCAACACCTGTTCACTAGTTCTAGCACTAGTGACACTAGTCTGAGTACTAGTCTGGGGAACGGGTCCAAGGGATTTGAACCTTCACAAGGGCTGACTAAGTACTTTAAGGTACCTTATTGCCTGTTGATTGCATCAGAACGGAACAAAACTCTCCTCTCTTGTACCCGAGTGCCTTTGAGCAACACGTACAGTAAACAGCGTTGTTGAGTACAGTAGACACCACATGTTCTTGTGGTTCTCTGCCCCCCACCATGCATGTTGGACTATGTATCTCTATATGTATATATGTTATATTCTTGGCATGGTCACTTTCCCACCAGTCTGTCCTGGAGTAGAAACTGTCTTGTCAATTGTTCATGAAAGTTTAGTGTGGATTTCACCTTCTAAGGAGAGACATTGGTGTGTCGACCTAACCCTTCATTTGTTTAGGTCAAGATTTTAACTTTTGTTTTATATTTGTTACACAAATTTGTTTGATGTACCGGTCATATATAGATTTTTAGATTCTTGTTGTCACACAGTCAAAGTACAGCATCTTGTAATGACATCCTCCTCCTCCCCCTCCTACAGATGTCTCAGCGGCTCCTCCTCCGTCGGGTCTGGGCGCTCTCCACCAGAGACCTCCGCCTGCCCCTCCCCGTCTGCAGTACCTCCTCTTCCTCCTTGCTGCACTCCTGCTCCTCCTCCTCCCCGCTGCTCCTCCCCGCCCCCTCTTCCCGCCACATGTTGCCCCGCCCCTTCCACCACACGGCATGCCGCCAGACGTCCTTCAACGTGCAGAACCACGACGACTTCACGGAGCGCGTGATCAACAGTGAGCTGCCCGTCCTGGTGGACTTCCACGCCCAGTGAGTACCCCAACCCGGGCCAGGATTACCCGCCACAGGACTTCACATCTATATAAGTGGATTGCATTTATATAGCGCTTTTATCCAAAGTGCTTTACAGTATTGCCTCACATTCACCCATTCATACACTGATGGCGGTGTCAACCATGCAAGGTAACAACCAACACGTCAGGAGCAGTTATGGTTTGGTGTCTTGCTCAGGGACACCTCAACACTTAGCTAGGCAGAGGATTGAATCAGCAACCTTCCTGATGCCAGACCCGCTGTGAGCTACGGCCGCCCCTATATCACCGTTAGGTCACTTTTACCTTTTATGTTGCGGTTACTGAACAATTATTGGTTTTATCTCCTTTTTCCACTGCTCTCATAGTTCTCACAAGGTCTGTACCTTGTCTGTTAATATGCTGAACTACAATAGCTGGGATGTTCTTTTTTTTCATATCTTATCTTTTGTGAATTTTAAATCATTTAAGGAAACACAAACAGATGAAATATCTATGGCAATGTATTGACCATGTTGAACAATTGAAATTAACCGACATGAGCAACATTCAGACGGTGGGAGGCTCTAAACATCGGTTTTGATACATTTTCGGTTAATTGCAATTTTTAACTCTATGAACTTGAACACAAACACTGCTCTCTCCCCCTCCGATCGGCCCCACGTCACGGCAAAAGTCCAAATGACAGTGATAGAGCAAATTTTCCTCCTATGAATTTGTCCTCACACAGCCTGGGACAAATTCCAAAGACGGGATTTCCATTTTTGGAATGGAAAATGTGTCTTAAAAAGCAGTTAAAAGTGTTTTGGCTGTACTTCTCTCTCGTCATATGTCTTACTTCAGGTGGAAACTGATATTTTGCAGGAGACAACATTGTGCTTGGTAAAATAAACTGATGTACATGCTAATCAAGCAGCTAGTGGGGATCAGTAACTAACATTGGTCCTGCTGGAGTCTAGATGACGCTAGGGAACAAAGGATGTCCTCATAGTTTAACTGCTAATGGAAAAAGCCTTGGAGAGAGAAATATTAGACCAAACTTTCTGTCCAGCTGTGTTTCTTAATATAAAACTTTCATACATTACATATGCATTGAAAGTCGTTTGGATAAGCATCAGCTAAATGATAATTATAATATAATGTTTCAGTCGTGATGCCGTCACAGAGAGGCGTGTATATACAGAGGTTTATGTGTAACAGATTGGGGTACATTTTGGTGTAGTTAGCAGTTAGCAGTGGTGGTATTATAAAGGGAGTTGTGCACGAGTAGCGGAGAGGTGTGTACATGTAGCGGAGAGGTGTGCATGTGTAGCGTTGTGGTGTAGAGGTGTGTGTGTGTGTGTATAATGGCGTTTTGATTGACAGGTGGTGTGGGCCCTGTAAGATCCTGGGGCCCCGCTTGGAGAAAGCCGTCGCCAAACAGAAGGGCCGCGTTGCCATGGCGAAGGTGGACATAGACGACCACACGGACCTGGCCCTAGAATACGGGGTAGGACTATTATGGGATGCCTCCCGTATTCACCATCAACTCTACACAATAAAATACATATAATTATTATCTAATATATGCCCCCCCCCACCAAGGTGTCTGCCGTCCCGACCGTGATCGCCATTCGAGGCGGCGACGTCATCGACCAGTTCGTCGGGATCAAAGATGCCGATCAGCTGGACTCGTTCGTCAGCAAGCTCATTGGACAATGAAACCTGTTCGTCAACTCCGCCGCAGTCGTCGCCACGGTGACACTCAAGTCTGCCGTGTTTTGTCTTCACCAGCACCGCTCGCACGCCAGCTCCCGGTTACAACGTCTCCAAACTCACCACACATCTTGTAGTCAGAGACTGGGGGAGGGGGAGACACCACCCCCCTATCACTAAATCCACAGCCGCTAACTTGGCACTTCCTCATCTGTTTTATTATTGTTATTTACGCCCGTCTTCCCCTTGTGTTTAGTGATGGGCGTGTGCAACATTTAAATCCCCTCCACTCATCCATGTGGTGTCGCCGTTCATTCTCCTCTGTGTCAACCATAGTTCCTCACGAGTGACGCAGACCAGAAGGAACTGGTTTTCTATATGATGGTGGGTTTCTAATATAGTGTGGACACCTGGGTCGGCAGTTAACTTCAGATCTGATCGTCGATGAAGGATTTACATAGGGAAAAAAACGTTACGAATGAGGTTTTTTTTTTGTCTTTTATAGGGCTTTTCTCTGCAGTTTCTGCTTCTGTACACAAGAGGGTAGCATTGCTCATCGTACACTGTTACGCCTAACGAGAGAACTGGTTGTGTACGAGTCGGTGTGTATCCATGCATATATGGTTGTGTTTTTGTCTCTGGGTTCTTATTGTGAAAATAAAAGAATATGGCCCCCATCATGTTGTATTGTTCTTTTGCCTATTTCACCTCTAATTGGCCACACGTTTGTCTTTGTTGCTCGATATGATGCGTGCTTATGTTTGCCTGTGTGGTTGGTATATTTATCCACAATATTTTCTCAGGTAAATTAAGTGATGTTTGTTAGGCTTGCCTGTAGTGGTTATAATTAATATTAATACACACCTGTATGTCAATTCAATACGCCTGGACAACCTATGCTAAGATAAGTAAATGCTTGCATGGCAATACAATAAAACAATAGAGAAATAAAGAATAATAAATTAACAGATTTACAAATGTACAGTCCTAGTAGAATAAAAATATAGGCCTGGGGCTCAATATACTTCTCGTTATTTGTGTGCAGTAAGTAACTTTCTTTTGTTAGTAGCCAATATGCAAAAATGATTTGCAAATGATTTGGCCTACAAGGTCTACCTTCAGGGTATCATGCGGGCATTCATGCACTTATTCGTGCCCCGGGTTTTGCAAGCGTGCAGATTTTAAGTTATTTAGAAGTTGCTGACTGTAACCCAAACTGACTGTTATGCACAGCATTATATTATATTAGCCTACATCACATTTCTACGAATCAATAAAGCAGAAGACTCTAGGCCACCTCTCGCGGTGATTCACCACTGAAGCATCGCGATCAGATCGAACACCTGCGGCCGGCATGACGTCACTCCCCCTCCTCTCACAGAAGATCTCGGCCTCCTCTTCCTCTGCGATTCGATCGTGTTATTACAGGTGGCCCGTTGACACACTCCGAGACTAATTATTAACGTCTCCATTTCGACATGTTCTTATCTGTACACATGGCGGGTTCTTTTGGATGAGCTCAGCGCCGCAACGTGGGTTCGCCGCGGGGGTCTCCTACCGTGGGCATGACGTAACCAGGTGTGAGGTGATGGGAGACCAGGGGTTGGACGAGGCCGCGGGCGACTAGTGTTGTTTTGTATAGCGATGGTGATTCTAGTGGATGAAAGGCATTCCTGAGGAGAACGCGCATCGTCAGGATTACACGGTTTCTGTGTTAATGATCTATTGCAACCTCCACCCTACTCTGTACCTGGTGGTGTCTGTCTGTCCCCCCCCCCCCACACACACACACACACACAATCCAATGAGTGGCTTGTGTCTAGACATCAGCATTGATGACTTGACCCCGTTTGCGAATTAAATGCACACACACACACACACACTCATCACCCCCTCCATACAGGCACGCACGCACACACACACACACACACACACACACTCATACACTCTTTCACGGACACCTATTGTTCTCCCACCACTGTGCCTCTGACTAACTCTGAGGTTATGACGGTGACGACAGACTGGAACGGTTCACAGGCAGCGAAATTCTACACCTCTTCCGCCAAAAACAATAGACCACACCTCCTCGCGCTCTCTCTCTCTCTCTCTCTCACTCTTACTCCACCACTCTTGTTACCATATAAGGCAAAAAAGACAGGGGAAGCCAGTGACCACGGAGAAAGAGCGAGAGAGTGCGTGTGCGTGTGTGTGTGCGTGTGTGTGTGTGTGTGTGTGTAGAGAGAGAATTCCTGGCGACTCTCTGCTTCCCTGCTGCCCCAGACAGGAAGGCTGTTAATGTTTGAGTTTGTTTGAGTTAACCTGGTTGTGTCACGGAGCTAAACGCCCCATGTGTGTTTGTCGGGGGGGGGGGGCTGGGGGTCTGTGTGTGTTTGAGAGTGAAAGAGAGAGAGGGAGTGTGTGAGAGTGAGAGAGAGAGAGGGAGAGAGAGAGCGAAGGAGCGAGAGCGAAAGCGAGATAGAGAGACTATATCAATACCCAGAGCTGACATGTAATAAAGCCGGTCAGTGTTTACAATAAATAAATGACTATTTATATTTTAAACATACTCGAATCTCTCCCAGACCAACACCAACAACCAAGAGGAACGTCTCCATTCATAATGAGTGCAGGACAGCCTCGATCAGAGGACTGCCTCATAGTGGAGGACAGCCTCTAGCGGAGGACAGCCTCATAGTGGATGACAGCCTCATAGTGGAGTACAGCCTCTAGCAGAGGACAGCCTCATAGTGGATGACAGCCTCCTAGCAGAGGACAGCCTCATAGTGGATGACAGCCTCCTAGCAGAGGACAGCCTCCTAGTGGAGGACAGCCTTGTAGAGGAGAGGACGGTCTCTAGCGGGGGACAGCCTCATAGCGGAGGACGGCCTCTAGCGGAGGACAGCTTCTAGCAGAGGACAGCCTTGTAGTGGAGAAGACAGCCTCATAGCGGAGGACAGCCTCATAGTGGAGTACAGCCTCGCAGAGGAGAGGACGGTCTCTAGCGGGGGACAGCCTCGTAGCAGAGGACGGCCTCTAGCGGAGGACAGCTTCTAGCAGAGGACAGCCTTGTAGTGGATAGGACAGCCTCATAGCGGAGGACAGCCTCATAGCAGAGGACAGCCTCGTAGTGGAGAGGACAGCCTCTTAGCGGATGACAGCCTCATAGCGAAGGACAGCCTTGTAGTGGAGGACAGCCTCGTAGTGGAGGACAGCCTCTAGCGGAGGACGGCCTCATAGTGGAGAGGACGGTCTGTAGCGGAGGACGGACTCTAGCAGAGGACAGACTCTAGCGGAGGACAGACTCTAGCGGAGGACAGACTCTAGCGGAGGACAGCCTCCAGTGGAGGACAGCCTTGTAGTCACTGGAGAGGACAGCCTCTAGCGGCACCTCTGCTCCACATTCCTGCTGGGATGCACTGAGTCAATGTGTGGTTTATCAGGGTTTCCTGTGTACTGATTACCGTAGAACAGGGGGGAGGGATGGGGAGGGAGAGTGGGGAGGTGGGGAGGAGGGGGAGAGAGGGGGGATACAGGGCTGTATGTTCTTCCTCACACACACACACACCATTTAATTTTAAGTGTGACAACCTCAGTGTGTAAATGTGCAGCCGTGTGCATGTGTGTGTGCATGTTGTGAGTGTGTGTGTCTGTGTTGTTTCGCCTGACCTTTGAACCCAGCGACAACAGATAATCTATTTCCCGTTTGTCGTAAAACAGGCGCGATATCGTTTATCCATTTATCAACGTATTTATCTATGCTCAAGTTATCTACCCCCCCTCCCCCCCAACCCCACCTTCTAACCCACCACACCAACCAAACAGCTCATTTGACCGGCCGCACAAATGAACACACGCATGAACACATACACACATGACCACATGCATGAACACACACATACATAAACACACACACCCAATTACTGGGGAGAGTGGACCAGCACCCGGCTCAGTGAATGGGTCCCTTTCTGTCCACCGTGATATAATGACTTCACACACCCCGCCCCTCAGACACACCCTGCTGCTGTTACTACCGAGGGGGAGGGAGGGAGGGAGGGTGCAATTCTTTATTTATGCCACAATTACCTTGTTATATTATAAATGTGACATAAAAACACATACCGTTTGAAAGAACAACAGGGAGAGAGAGAGACACAGAGAGAGAGAGAGAGAGAGAGAGAGAGAGAGAGAGAGAGAGAGAGAGAGAGAGAGAGAGAGAGAGAGAGGCTGGGTCACAGTGACAGAAAGGGTGAGAGGCAACAGAAGGGAGAGGGGGAGAGCAATGGAGGCAAAGGGAGAGAAAGGGAGTGAGAGAGGGAGAGAGGGAGGGAGAGGGAGTGAGAGAGGGAGGGTTAGGGAGGGAGTGAGCGAGGGAGGGTTAGAAGTGCCCATATTTGGTAATTCACAGGATTCTCAGAGTTCGTATTTCTTTATTTCTTTCTGTGCCACATTCAGTTTGTTGTGCATGTGGTGCCATCTTATAGTCTCCCTCTCTCTGTGTCTTCGTTTATCCTCCCCCGATAATTCATTCGATCCTCTGCAGTCATCTGAAATTACATGACACCGTAACCTTTGACCTTGGGATGGCAGCATTTGAAAGTAACCGTCCATCCCCAGGAGAGAGTGAGTGAGAGAGCGAGAGAGTAAGAGAGAGTGTGAGAGAGAAAGATAGAGGCCGTATAGATTTTTCCAAACTGCGTGGGTCATGCTATTTTGAACACGCATGTCATCCCAGCGTTGAGCAAACATCCCCAGATTCCGGACATAGTGACACGTCTGGGGTTAATCACACATTTAGACGTGGTGAGAGGAGGGGGGTTTCCAAAGAATTGGTGTGTTTGCAATAGATGCTGGATCCCAGCGTGCCATATCTGATCTGACAGTAGTAAACACTCGTCAAAACATGTCTTGTTGTCCTGTGATGGGAAATTAACAAGTTTGTGAACCACCCTGTTGGTTTATTGTGGGCCTCTGAAGGCCCAAAAAACCTGACGTCTGAAATGTCCAGAACATTTTCACGTTCCTCTCAGAACGACCATCTGCTATTTCACAACTCATCTCTCAACAGACTGTTCACACCACATGCCGATACAAATTATTTTGTTTCTTCTCCATATTTAAACAGTACGCTAATAGCTTTTTTACCTCTGTGCCATCGGAGGGAAAAAAAGGAGAAGGATCCGCATTCCTGGTGGTTATTGAAGATCATATCAGAGGTCTGTCACTACATGATATTAATTAGCAGCTCTGTCTGCTTCCCACGCTGGAGAGGCCTGTCTGGTCATGAACCTTTCTACCTGCTGGAGTCTACCTGTTGTAGCTTACCTGCTGGAACACCTGTCGTCATTCACCTGTCGGAGCATAGTCTACCTGCTGGCACACCTGTTGCAGTCTACCTGTTGGAGCCTAGCCGAGCCTTCCTGTTATGCTCCACCCGTTGGAGCCACCTACCTGCTACCTAGCCCGAGGCCAGGTTACCTGTTGGAACCGACCTGCCTGACTGTTTACTGGAGCGTGGTGTGGAGAACGTTGGTTTGTTCTTGTGTATTCATGCCTAAATCATAACGTACCATGACGCAGGGCCCATCAGTGATCCAGAAACCTGAACCACATTTACATCTACTCAGTCAGCACATTATTGAAAGTGACTTTGAAAGTGACTTTGAAAGTGAGTTGAAACTGACCAAGTAGGCTTAAGGAGCAACTACACAAATAGGAAAAGTAAATGACATCACCGATATGATGTAATGGTATGGTATGTGCTTCTGGAATATGTCACTGGAAATGCATACCAGAACTGCCTCTTATCAACTTATGCATTGAAGATGTCTGAAGTGATTATGTCGTAAATAAAAGGGATACAATGTGTCATGGGGGAAAACATGGATGATGCGGTCGACCCTGAAAAGGTCGGGTACTTATATGGTCATGAAAGCCCTTAGCATGCACATACCTACATACATCATTCAGCACGGCTGTAGCCCTCCTCCTCCTGCCTGGGATTGGGCTCCATTTTCCTTGCGCCTTGTGGTACTCACCCCGACACCGGAGCCCCGCCCCCGCCTCTCGTGATTGGCCTACAGTGTCCCGGCTCGTCGAATCATTGGCTGTTCGGGCGGAAGAGGGCGTGTTGATCTGCCCTAGCACACGCCTCCCTCGGACCGCACCCAGGTTGCCCGCCTGCCTGTTTGTCTGTCTGTCTGCGTACCGCTGTGTAAATCTACGCCAACTAACCGGAGAAGGAGGGAGGGAAGGAAGGAGCGGAAAAAAAGGACGAGAGAAAGAGAGGGAGTCAGTACTGCAGTCTGGTCTGTCGGACGGAGCTACTGACACCGACGGAGTCGCCGTTTGAACGCGTCCTGCATCTGATCAGCAGGTGAGCGTCCCGTCTCATCCTCCGCCTGTTTCAAGTTATTATTATTACTAGTATTATTAGTTATTATTTTATGCATTTTCATTCAAACTTCTGTCAAGTGAACCAGGAAGGGACGATAAGTGCAACTTCATCACCTGGTGGGTGAGCTGAGTTGCTGAACACTGATTTGTTTTTATTTTTATACATTTGCCCATCTTGTCAAGTTTTTGTTTTTGGTGCCAAATGATAAAGTTAAGGGCGAGTTCAGAGATTAGACTGCGTGACTTGGGAAAAGTCGACTCCTGCTACTTACAATGAGGCTAAGCTAAGCTAAGGGCTGGGAAGTGATTTAGTCAGGCCGGGGTCCGGGCGAGATGCTGCGGGCCGAATAAACTTAAGTTGTTATTAAGATCGTGTATAAAAGTGACCCTGTGGACTCGTTAACGTTTTGCGTTAACTTTTGCGATAACGTTCCGCGAAGGGCCCAGTGCGCACGCGCCGTGTGTGGTCGGCGCGCGAGCGAGCACACTGGATGACGTCAGCGGGAATACGCTTTTGAAGCAGACCTCGCGACGCATTCGCTATTCGAATTATATTCGATTATTCTTCCCCCCCCCCCCTCTCATGCTCTGGTTTCTGTCATCAAAAACGCAAAGTCATGGTCTTGTTGAAGTGTGCCTGCTTTGTGACTCCACCACAACGTATTCTTAAACATGCCGTAGAGTAGACTACAAAAAGTTTATTCTTGATTTTCACATTTCTGGGCGCATATCTGTTGCCTGTGAGTGACGCTTCATAATGTAGGTCATCGCTGTCCCTGGAAAAGATTCTCCGAACGCCCGGTCATGAATGGACTTGGAGTCACGCCTGGGTCTCCTTGTACCACACCTGCAGCGAATGGACCCCACACCAACTCTGGCGGAGAGCAAACTGTGTTTGCTATGCATACCCCACAATCATCTAAAGCCTAGCCACGCACACACTTCAGGTCTAACCTCGTGTCAGACCTGCACAGAGACAGAACATGACAGGTTCCCTAAGACATCAGGGAAGTTGTTGACTCCAAAAACAAACTGTGTCCTGACTCTAATTATACTTGCGGTGATGCAGGATTATGATCCAAGGTGTTGTACCATTTTCACACCGACAAGCTAGGCAATAAAGACCTTGCCGTGTCCCGGGCAATCTATAAATTCCCGATTATTGGACGTTTACATTTCTTGGTATAGGCCCCCTTGCAGTAATAACTGCATTCCTAAGTTTATTTCAGTTGGACCCCTCTCTCTCTCTTCTCTCTGCTCTGCTCTGTTTGTCAGTGTCTCTCTTTACCCCCTCTCTCTCTGTTCCCCAGGGGCTAATCTCAAACTGATTGGCAAACGTGTGTTCAGCGTGTGGCAGCAAGGAGTGAGTGAGTGAGTGGTGGTGTGTTGTGGTGTGTAGTGTGTGTGTGTGGTGTGTGGTGTGTGTGTGTGTGTGTGTGTGTGTGTGTGTGTGTGTGTGTGTGTGTGTGTGTGTTGTGTGTGTGCGCAGGCTCGGGCCATGGTGGAGGGACCCAGCTTAGGCATGACCATCTATCTGATATTTGGGTTCACTGGGTAGCGGTTCAGGACATCTAGACACCATGACACGGAAACTCATCATGCGTAGACTCCTGTACTTACTGTAGCATGTTATGTCCTGGCTTCAAGGAGGATGGGTGGGTTTCTTCTTTGTATGTTGAAGGATGCAGTGTTTACCGTTCCTAGGAATACGGCTAAGGCAAGGTAATATAGTTGTGTGTTGTATATTGGGTTCCAAATTGGTTTGCGGATGCCATCATCCAACCTGTACACGTTTAAGCCTGCAGGGGTCTACACCATTCATGCTCTTGCTCCTGGTAGTTCCTTCTCCCCGCCCCCCTCCTCTCCTCCTCTTTCAGCTCACACCTGTAGACCTCTGCTGAGCTTAGAACAATAGCAGGAAATGCCTCCTCACCCACCGGCCGCTCCAAAGAGAACAGGACTTTAAGACACTAACTTTAATAAACCTTTTAAGTGAAGGAACATCACTTGGTTTGGCAGCTTATGATTATTATAGTTGGTTGGTGGTTTAATTGCCTTGGGAACCACCCTCTATCATTTTGAGGTAGATGATGAGCTCATTCTTTTAATCTGAGGCCAGCGGCCAGAGTTCTGGGACAGGGAGGGGGAGCTGGTATGATGTCACTTCCTGTTCAGCTCTGTGGAAATGTAAATTGGGGCTATAGAATATTTTTATTGCCTGTGCAGTTGGCCAGTTTTCATTTTGGAGTAATTTCCACCATAAAAATGACTGAGGGGTTCAATCCCGTGACCTGAAGTTCCATAAAAGAAGTTCAAGCCCACATCTTGGTACTTCTGGATCAAAACATCTAGAATAACCAAGCAACAAGTGGCTCTTTTTATAATGGTGAAACGCCAGAAAGCTGGTGGCTTGGACTGTTTGGGACATCGTGTGAAGCCCTTCTATGCTCTCGTTTGGCTCATTGTGTGTGACATGTAATACATTCACAACAATGTCTATTTTAGCTAACAGAACTTATCACGCCTGCCGGGTTGTGCAGCCTTATTGTGCTCTACGTTGAAGGACATTTCCTCTGAGTTGGGCTCTTAGGTACAGCACCGCAGCACTTCCTTGTTCTGTGGGTTAGACATTGAACAGGGCTGTGGGTGTGTATATGCGTGTGTGTGCATATGCGTGTGTGTGCAGTGCATCTGCTCTGCATGCGTGTCTGTGTGTGGGTGTAGCAAGGTTGATGGTTTCGGTAGGTGCACAGTGAACTTCCGCACTTAACGGCTTCAGAGGGTGAACTTTGAAATGTGCTAGGTTAGTATCTGCTAACCTGGCACACTGTACACCCGCCCCGCCCCCCCCCTCCCATTTTGAACGGCAGACTGGTATGCTGCTAACTTCCTGATGTGGTCCTTGGCTCTAGATATGAATGTTGACTGTTCCACTGCGTTCGTTTGGACACTAGTGTTGGTTGTGTTGAAGCAGACTTTGATTCATAAGAGCGGCCCACGGCCTCGCTGGGCCAAATACCTTTCTCCCGTCAGCGATAACACTATGACTGCACACAAAGTAAAACAAGACTTAGCTGCGCAGAGCCTAGGTGAAACATTGCAGCAGCAGTAGTAGTAACTCTACACTGCTGGCAACAGAGGATAAATGTGTTGCTGCTAGCTGTGCACGTCTTTGTAAAATATGCCCAGTCAGGGGAAGAGTGATCGCAGGCCTGCAGATGGTTAGCCTGACCCTCCTCCACATTCCAGCACATTCGTTAAAAATGCTTATGTAACTGTTATCTAATGGCTATTGGGCTGGTTCAATATATGGACAAATCTTCTGGGGCTCGGGTGGTAGGCTAACGCCACGTTAAGTTAGTCAGTTGTGGTCATAAAATGGAACCGAAAGTCTATTGACGTGAGGCAGCAATTACTTTTTTCTTTTTACTTGACATTTTCAGCTGTCAATGACTTTGAAGTTAAAATGGCCTCCATAGTATGAGCACAAATGCATCAGGCCTCTTCAATTGGGTGTTGCTGAGGATATGCTTGAGGGACATTTTACTTTTTTTAATTTTTTTTTTTTTAACATAGCTTAATCTGTCGAGGCAAATGGGATGTGATTTGTTAATGTGACCTAGTTTCTGTCGTAGCCACATGTCTTTAATTTACATCTAGTTTAATTTGGTTTTAACACGCGCATCATATTAAGCATGTATTTATTCATTATTCCATCTTGTGTGAAGTGCTTTGTAACTCATATAGAACGGTTGAATGTAACTCTGAGGTTATTATTGTTGTTGGTAATGTGATGGTAGAATCCATCGCTTGCTTCTCCATTCCACAGGAAATTGAATCCTTACCGCGTCGCTGCCCTCCTGGCCAGGAATGCACAAATAGTGGAAAGACATTTAGATTTGTTTCTGCTGTGTGGGGTTTGTTTTTCCTCCTCCTCCTCCTCTGCGGGCCGACGTATGTTCTTAAGAAAACACCGTCCTTCCACCTCCTTGCCGTATTCCACACATAGCTCCACAAATGGTGAAATAGTTTAGCCATTTTGTCATTTCCTCTGTGCTCCCTCGCCCGGTTCCTGAGGAAGAGAACGAGGGGTTGAAGGGGAGCAGAAGAATCACATCGCTGAGGGGAACAAAGGGAACAGACTTTTAAATAAACCAGAAGCACATGTAGCGTCCATCCTGTGTACTCGGGGTACTTTGGGCTAGTCGCCTGTTCCGGGGACGATTTACTATTTTACTAATTTAGCAAACACTTTTCTCCAAAAGCAAGCTTTTTATTTTTTCGGATGTCTTTAAGGATCAGACGTCTTGCTCAAGCAGGCCTCAAGGTAGACTGCGGCTATTGGGGTTTGGGGTTTGAACCCAAAACCTCTCAAAAACCCCATTACCACTAAACTACCCTGCGCTTTAAATACTAGTATTCCCCCATGTTGCTCTTGGTCTTACGGCCACAATTCAGAAGATCTGAATTGAGGGAAGATCTGTGGATGAATTCAATGTGTTCTTCACGTGTGTCCATGTTGGTGGACATCTTTGAGATTAAAACGCTTTGACTCAAGCCAGGGCACGCTAAAGTGTCCCCCCCCCCTCAACAATAACAACAGTGTGCTTGGGAATAATAAATAGTTCACAATAGTTCAGTAAACAAGTATGGCTGGCGGGAATGTGAGATGGTGTCTTCACAGGGTAGGAATGAATTTCAGCAGCAGATGGACTTGATAAAAGTGTGTCCACCACAGGCCTCTGCAGGAGGGTTGGGTTGTTGTGGACTTATTGACTGTTAAAGCTCATTAATCTCCCTCTCAATGGCGCGTTGGTGCACAGTTATTGCACAGGGTTATCGTCCTACCTCGCCGGTAGGACGATAACCCTCTACCAACGAGGGTTTGAACTTGACCGAATGAAACAGCCCATCTCATTGGGGAATCTGACTCACTGGCCCCCTCTAGTGGCGTGTGGTGGCACTGAGCAGTCAGTCCTGCAGCGTAGGAGACCTAAACCTGTCCATGGGTAGAGCCTTACTCCAGATGCAGGTGGAGGAGGCGTGTTTTACACATAGATGTATGGCACATAGAAGAGAGCCGACCTCGCGGAGTCCGTGGGTGACTCTGCCATTGGGCGTCTCCCCCCCCCCCCCCCCTCCCAGCCTCTCTCTCTCTCACATAATTTCCTGGCTTTGTGGCCACAGTCGGTTCTCCGCTAAAGTTTGGCTTCCCTTCCTCCCTTCCTTGTTACTACTGTAGTCGTATCAGGGTCTGCTAGGATGCACTCGTTTCCCATTATTGTCACCTAACCCTTCAGGGGGAAACTGAGTTTGTATGAACTGCAGGGTTTTCAGGTGGACTCTGGTTTCCAGCGATTTATCTTGTGTCCATCCTATCATACAGTGGGCTCAGTTAATGGGTAACTCTGCTTTAGGACTCGGCAGGTCTGCTAATCTTGTTGTAGCTGCCGGTTAAACAGAATGGACTGCCAGGTGTTTTCACAGTTGACTGCTTGTTCCACGGGACACCAGCAGCACAGGGTCTAAACTGGGCGGATGGTTAAGGAGTTGGCAGAGAGGGACAGGCCGGCGCCGAACTCATTAGAACAACGAGAGACGACGAGCTGTGTTTGTCGCGGGGCCGTCGTAATGCAACCTGATTTAATCCCAATGAAATCAACATAATGATTGCCGTCCTGACCCACACATTATGGGAGGGTTCACGTCATTAGAAAACACATCTCTTTGTAGTGGTTCTTGTCTTTGCTGTGCTGCGATGTGGTAGTCACACCACCGAATAGATTGGTGGCTCATCTCCCCCCCGGAGAGCGAGCTCGCAGTTTGAAGTGTGTCAGTAACTGTGTGTGGTGGTGTGTGTGTGTGTGTGTGTGTGTGTGTGTGTGTGTGTGTGTGTGTGTGTGTGTGTGTGTGTGTGTGTGTGTGTGTGTGGTGTGGTGTGTGTGTGGTGTGTTGTGTGTGTGGTGTGTGTGTGTGAAAACACTTAGAACGTGACATCAAATGACTGCATGTTATTCAAAGTCTTTCCAAGCGGGGATTTTTCGATTGCTTAGTGTGCAAGTTCTTCCTTGTGTTGTGAACTCTGTCGTCGTTGCCACACGGTTGTTCTTGAATTGCATTTAGCTTGACCTACATTTCAACGAAAGTGACGTTGATTGAGTCCTGTCCATCACGCAAGCGGCCCAGACCCACGTGAGAGCAGGCACACAGCCATGCTAGTGCTGCTTTTTTTTTTTCACAATCTAAGGTCTGTTATTTGTACAGTTTGATTGAATCATGTATAATAGGTGTACCTAGCACCTACTCATTTAGGTGCAGGCTAAATATCTTGCTCAAGGAGACCTACGGGTAGACTGTTGCCACGGAGATCAAACCCAGCATCTCCCAGACCTCTTGGCTGGGAGTACATGCACGCACGCACACACACACAACTTCTTGACGTCCTGAATACATTTATTCAGATGCAGGCTCACACGAAAGCATTGGTCCAATTTAAGTAACTTTGCTGGAGTGTCTGAACATCCAAGCATACAATTAAAGTAAAATCCTGGAAAAGATCTAAGCAACTACGAAATTGTTTCCAACTTCAACCATACCCGGGCTGAGGCGAACATAAGTCAGATGTCACATGTCAACAACAACAAGTCTAGGGCTCAGTTGTGCATAACACCAAGAACAACGGACAGACTCCCCAGCCGCGGTCTCGCTTTCTAACTCCGCTGTGAGACAACATGGCTGTGCTCTGTTAATGCCTTGTCCTGTAAACAGGACGGTACGTGGCCAAGCCCCGTTGGTATGTGGCGCTGGTGGACAGATGGGCTGTGCTCTGTGCTCTGTTTACATGTCAAAGCTGTTTCTCTCAGCTCTTCTTCACATGCGAGGCCCGATAACAATCAACCTCCAGAGGAACGCGACGCTGTTCGGGAATTAGGCTAGTTCCCCCTCGCTCCTTGGTTGGCTGTGCCAAAGAGAAGCCAGATTGTGATCTTTCCTGTTGCCGTCATCCAGCCCTGTCGCCCTTTATACTGCCTGTTCAATAGGGAATGTTGTCACCTTTTGTGCCAAAGATAAAAACTATGCGGGGGATCAGTTTTGTTCCGCCTCTAAGCAGGCAGTAACCAAGGCGTTTCGTTGACTTGCGTTTTCAAATGTATTTCTGATTGCACAAACACCAATCCGCCATGGTAACGTTGTGAACGCCTCATGTTGTGTGTATGGAGTATAAATGTGCACCACCCTAATTATTTAGGGAAGCAATGTCGCTGCCCAACGTGCATGATGTCATCATGCATAGACACTGACTATGGTTTGGTTCTGTGTAAAAAGGTAAAGCCAACATAATGACAGATCTACTTTACGGAGGCTGAAAGAGGCTATAGCCTGAACTTGTAAACTAATAAAAAGTGCAATTTTTTTTATGTCCTCTGTAGAAAGTGATCAGGGTGTTGGCCACACACACACACACACACACACACACACACCCCCAGTACTTGTAGGCTGCATTATACATTGCAAATGTTTAGCGTTATACAGCACTCTGTAAGAGTGCTGTACAAAGTGGACCATAAACTATCTCAGTACTCGTGTGTCCATTGAATCACCAAGGCCTGTTGGGTTTGGTTCTGTACTACCAGTGTCACCCAGGTCCAGTCTGCTGGGACCAGGGGGGCGGCGGGGGCATGGGTGCAGAGTCTGGGAGAGGGGACCAGAACGGGGGTGGGGGGATGCACAAGAGAAATGACTGGAATTCCTTTGCCCCCTCCCCTCACTCTGTGATGAAGGGTGAAGGAATGGAATGCAGCCCTGGAAAAGTAGGATGAACTTGGGGGGGGGGGGTGCATGGCGATGGGTCCAAGCTGATGGGGGTGTAAGGGTGTGTGTGGGGGGGGTGGAGGCAGAGTGGGTCATCAGGGAGACTAATTTGCTGCACGTCTCCCATGGCCTCAACAGGAGGGGGGGGGGGCTGTCATTGTAGCGGGGAGGGGGTTGGGGGAGGTCTGTGCGTCGGAGGGTGATGGTAGTCAGCTGGAGAGGAGACAGTGTCTGAGATGGTGTCGACAACCGGGTTTTATTCCCCTCCTCCTCCTCCTTCCAGGACGTGGTTCAACTTGCCAGAGTGAACCTCTGCTATACCATAACATTACATCCCCTCCTACTGGTTCACAGGCCGATGGCCGGTCCTTACAAACATGCTAAATCATTCGCTGTGTTTTTGTTTTTTAATGGATGTACTCCGTGAATGTTTGGGACCTCCCAGGATCATGAAGTTTCTCCACATTTGTGGACCCCCCCCCCACCCAGTGCTAGGGAGGGGGTCAAGATTGTAGTCTTGAAGAAAAAAAGATTGGAACCGTCATGTTGGAAATGAATAATGTGTTTTGTGTATACGTGAGTCATTGTCTTGACTCCAGAGTACGTGCAGTAAACCCCCCCCCCCCCCCCCCTGATTTTCTACTGGATCTGATGTTTCGTTGTGTTACAAAATGTCCTGAAGTTTGGTAGTTCAGGGTGTTCCAGAAATCAGCCAAGTGTGATGAAATGAAAAGCACTGGGAGCGGTTTAATGAGTATTGCGTTACTATTTCTATCCCCCCCTCCAGAACATGAAGTCTGGGGGGGTGCCTCTTCTCTGCTGCCTCTTCCTGACATGAACCACACAGTCAGGAACCCCTCATAACCATCTTCTCTGGCGTAATAATCCCTACAATGAACCTCACGTGTCATCTCACGTGAGTCATGCAGCAGATGCTCTTATCCAACGAGACCTTTAAGGTGAGGCTGGGAATGAATCAAAGCAAAATCAATATTGGAAGTAATACAAAAGCTCTAAAAGGACTGCTGGACTTTAAAGTGCAGCAGCTATAGAAATCGGAACAAGAGGCTGGAGCTGTATTGGCCAGTGTAACCCAATCTGCATTGGGTGGGAGATGGGATATGATGGGGTGATGCTAGAGGACACTAAACTGACTCTTCAGTGTCCGGTTCCTATGGGGACAAGTCATTCAGTCACGCCTTCTTTCACCCAGCAGAGAGCGAGGGGAGGGGCCTTCTCACCTCCTGCTGGGCAGGAATGATGTCGTCATAGAAACCGGTCACCCCCACCACCAGTGAAAGTGCAATATGTTCAGTTTATTAGCCATAACCCCCCTCCCCTGGTTCTAGCAGGGCACGCTTGCACAACACACCACAACTGCCACACGCTGTATACTCGTTCTACTGGTCTGCTCACTCACTCTGCATTTATTGCTGAGATTAGCTTTTCGCACACTGCAGGTGTTTTAAGGCAACACTCAATCAGAGCTGCTCTTGTTCAGGCCTGTACCACATCTGATCCGTCGGCTGTTGGGGCTTTTGGTAACTTCAGAACTTCAGTGAAGGCCTGAGCCAGAACATGTGCATGGTGATGTCTTCATGGGGGGAGGGGGGGCGGAGCGGAGCGTGTTTTTGTTTAATTTCAAAATGTGTCCGTTTGACAAGTTCAAACCCCACAGTACAAAGTATACCGAGGGCAAACATTAAAGTTTCTACAAGGGTGTGCGAAAGGATCCTGGAATGTTAAACTGTAAATGGACAGAATCGGCTTTAAGAGTTAATGGTGGATATTCCAGACCCCCTGTGGTTTTAACTGCTTCCCTCAGTCCCTAACCTGGTGGTTGCCCCTACATTAGGGAGGTGGGGGGTAAAACCAATGAGGGTTTGAAAACGGTCCTGAAAGCGTGTGATCAACCTGCTTGCAAAGCTGAATAATTAGCTGTGTATAAACTACGCCCACACTTGGCATGAAGAAATGCATGTATGAACTGAAATGCAACGTGTGGCATGTTGTTCAAGGCTCACATTTAGTACATGTAAGCCCACATATTAAGCGCCTATAAGACCACATATATAGCACGTAATAGTCCAACATTAGGTTCAAATGGTCCACATGTTGTGCATCACCACTAATCCCCGCTTGGAGGGGGGGGGAAACGGCAAATGCCAGGCTGACTTATTGAATGCTGGTGAGATGTTGCTGGCAGGGAGGGAGCAGGCAGATGGTTCTCTGAGTAGGACCTTCTCAGAGGCAGAACAAACGTAGGAGGGTGTGGGGTTGACGTCCGTTTGATCCCGGTGTGTTTTATGTCGACCCGTGAGCCTCACGGGTTGCTTCTACGTCACATCTGGCCGACCTCTGTGTTCCTTGCACGTTGCACAACCAGCAAGGAGGACGGGGCTTGGAGAACGTCCCGTCTCTGGATATCACTGACAGCGTTCATAGCAAGTCTTGCAGTTTTTGACATGCTGGTTAGGAGGATGGCGGATCGCATATTAAGGAGTCGTAGGTGAAGTCCGTTTCTATCTTTTGCAGAGGACTTGGTGTGACGACCTCCACTCATGTCTCCTCCTAGCTATAATTCTGTCGTCTTGTCACATTCCTCCACTAAACCCGATGCACTTTGATGTCCTTGATCCAATCCTATCGGTGACGATGGATGCACACCCGATTTATTATGGTTCTCCTGATAAGATGAAACCCATCTTGCTCAAATTTATGGGCTGTTGTGGATTGACACGTTTACCTCCTGGCAGACTACAGAGAATATTCATCGATCCTGCTTGTCACTATTCTCTCTGAGGGTTGGCGTGTACAGGGTACAGATGGAAGTCATTTCCAGTAGAAGGTTGCTGGTTTGACTCTGCTCTGATACGTTTATTTTGTATATTATATTATACTATGTCGGTTTCTAATGTCAGTAAATAACAATCTGGCTCTCTTTCCCTCTCTGCAGCCATCATGTCGGACGCTGACAAGTTCCTGTATGTGGACCGTAACCCGGTCACCAACCCGCTGGCGCAGGCCGACTGGGCCACCAAGAAGTTGGTGTGGGTGCCCTCTGAGAAGCTGGGCTTCGAGGCCGGCTCGGTCCGCGAGGAGCGGGGCGATGAGTGCATGGTGGAGCTTGCCGACTCCGGCAAGAAGGTGAAGGTGAACAAGGACGACATCCAGAAGATGAACCCGCCCAAGTTCAGCAAGGTGGAGGACATGGCTGAGCTCACCTGCCTTAACGAGGCCTCGGTGCTGCACAACCTCAAGGAGCGATACTACTCTGGCCTCATCTACGTAAGTACATCTCATGAATACTTTAAGTACTACTCTGTAAAATACTACTCTGGTCTATTCTATCTCTAGAAGTACTCTATATACTACTCTGGGCTCTGGTCTAGTACTGCTAGAGCAGTGTTTCCCATGCAAGACTTGAACCAGAGGTCTTATCAGAGAGTAAACATTCCTCCACCTGGTCGTGAAGGTGAGGACTTGGTTGGATGACAGCAGAGGGGCTGTGGGCTGGTTAAAGTGTAGCCCAACAGTCTCGTCTCTCTCCCTCCCCCTGTGTGTGTCTGTCTCTTGTTCTCCCTCTCTCTCTACCCGATCTGCATTTCCTTGTAGTTGGTAAACAGGAAGCTGGCAGGAACAATGGTCTCCTGAGGGTATGTGTAGTAGGGGGAGGGAGGGACGGGGAGCAGGGTGTTACTACGAAGGGGGGCATGTAGTAAGGGGGGGGGGGGGGTGGGTGGTTATGGTCGTATGTTCCCAGGAGCAGATCGCAGATCTCTGGATATGTTCAGCATGAGAGCGTGGACACATGGAATGTAAATGGGGCTGTAATTGTTACCATAATGAGGGCCAGTATGGCTGCCTCCCGCCACCAGGGAAATGAGTTCCTAGCTGACCGGGTCATGTCAACATGGGGTGGTAAACTCACCCTCCCTCTCCTGCCCTCATCCTCCTCCCCCCCCCCCCCCCCCTCACTCTCTCCCTCTTCCCCACCCCCCCTCTCTCACTCTGTCCCTCCTCCTCACATCATACTCTCCTTCTCCTCTCTCTCTCCCTCCCTCCCCCTCCCACCCCCTCCCTCCTCAGAAGGGTTGAGTGGCCCCACCCTGGTACTTTGGTGCTTCTTCAGAGCAAACTACGCTCTCTCCCCCTCTGGTGGGGGGGCGAGAGACTATGCCAGACAGTTGGGATGATGTAGGATAGAGAGGTAGAAGGACACTTTAACCAGAGGAGTGTGTGTGTGTAATGTTATATATGAGGGGAGTCCACATCTATGGGGGATCTGTGGATAAGTCCTGCTACAAATCCAGTGTAGTTCCCATGCTGCGCAGGCCTGGTGTCAGGGAGCCCGGTCTCGTCTGGGGTGTGGCCCACGTTATGTAACCACACAGAGAAAAAAAGATTGTTGAGAAAACAAGTACTTGTTGCACTGCTTTTCGTCGCTGTCATGATCTTTGCCACATATCTACAATGGCATACGTATGATGTAATCATATTATATGTTTAATGTGGATCCATCCAAACAGTGGACAGTTTAAGGATGTTAAGCGTGGGCATAAAATAAGGAATGGTTAACTTGTGGTTTTGTGTTAAAGACTTTCAGTATTTTCAGCTTCAGAGTGTTGGGTTACATGTGGTTGAGGTCGGTGTTTTTGGAAGAGCAATGCATCATGGGTACAGCAAGCAGAGGAGTCCCATCTAGATGCACCCATGTCAGAGCAAATCATTGTAATTCTTATTAATTACATTTTGAATTGCACCCATTTCCCAATAATGTGTACACCAGAGAACATTGTATTGGATGGGTTAGCATGCAGTTCCATCTGGCATGGCCCTTGGTCAACGCCACGACGTGCTCTCAAATCTAACTTCATCTTCTTCTTGTTCTTCCAGACATACTCGGGTCTCTTCTGCGTGGTGATCAACCCCTACAAGAACCTGCCCATCTACTCGGAGGAGATCGTGGACATGTACAAGGGCAAGAAGAGGCATGAGATGCCCCCTCACATCTACGCCATTACCGACACGTCCTACCGGAGCATGATGCAGGGTGAGCGCCGCCGCCAACAGTCACCTCACACACAGGGGCCTGGCCTACTGCTAGCTTAATAGCTTACCATCTACTGCTCTGGGATCCTGCCACTGCTAGCTTATTAGGTCACCATCTACTGCTCTGGGATCCTGCTACTGCTAGCTTATTAGCTTACCATCTACTGGGCCGGGATCCTGCTCCTGCTTTCTTATTAGCTTAACCTCTACTGCGCCGGGATCCTGCTCCTGCTAGCTTATTTGTTTACCATCTACTGCTCTGAGATCCTGCTCCTGCTTGCTTATTAGCTTACCCTCTACTGTGCCGGGATCCTGCTACTGCTAGCTTATTAGTTTACCATCTACTGCGCTGGGATCCTGCTACTGCTAGATTACTAGCCTAGATTTGTGGTTGCTTGCATGTTTATTTGCATACTGCTATTTCCAGCTGTCATTTTCTATGAAGAATAGAACAGTGAAGACGAGCATATTTGCCTTTTCACAAAAACCCAAGAAATACTCATTAGCTCACGAGTGCCCTTTTTACTGGAATATCTATAATGTGTATCTTTTTCATTAAGATTTGCGTTTTAAGGATCTAGTTATCTTAAGTAGCATTCAGGACGTTGGGGCCATTCCGACCATTGTTTTACCAAGTAGCTCACACACAGGGCTTTACACTACTCTGCTACAGTGTTCTGTAGACCTCGAGTTTACTGCCATCTTGAATCTGGTCTTTGTAAACAGGGGTCTCCTGGGGTCAGCCATCTTGGGTCTGCTCTGTGTAAACTGGTCCCCAGAGCTTGGTTTTATCGCCAGTCTGTTGGCTCCCAGGGTCCTTTCCATGGTGTTGGACATCATTAAGTCCACCAGACATTCACCATGAAGTCATAACTGTAATTCCCCCGGCCCCTCTTACTCCCAAAATGTTGTCCTTGGACTTTTTCCCACAAATGTATAAATCATGTTGGATATGATGCTGATTAAAGCAACATTTTAAAATGTTTTTATAGAACGATGATGGTAAACATCTTTTCGAAGCACTATCCTTTATCCAGAGTTATTGTGTTAAGTTCCCGCTCATGGTACCCTATATGCCAGCGTTCCCAAACCTTTTAGGCCACGCACCCCCTTCTACAGCCCAACCGGGTTCACGCACCCCCAATCCCCCACACCTTCAAAAAAAGAAAACCGCAACAGAGCCTATTTATAGCCGCATTAAATGCATCATCTTTAATCATGAACACATGATCAGAACACACGTAACTAAATAATCAAGAGATCGCAGCAATGCGCTCTCACATTCGAATGAAACTGAAACACTGCAACAAAGTTTCAATAAATGTCAGTTACACAAGGCGTCACTTTTAAAGAGCAATAAGGATGGCGAGGACACAGCACAAGCTCAGAGGCAGATTGCATCACATTTAATTTACAATTAACCATACATAGCGGTTACGGAAATTAGAACACCATTAATCTGAATCAAATTACAATAAAGTTATACATCACGATCCACCACGTAAAGAACAAAGAGTGACACATGCATAGGATCAGAAACAGATATGGATAAAAAGGAGGAGTCCGTCTGAGGATCTTCAGGTGCAGAGAGAGAGAGAGAGAGAGAGAGAGAGAGAGAGAGAGAGATCTCTCCTCTTTTATGACTGATAGCTTTAGATGTCCCACCTGACAGTTTCCCCGATTTCAGCCAGTTTTGCATGAATGTTGCTGAATGAATGAAGTTAGCTGTTAGCTGAAGTTAGCTGCACAAGCTAGGCTAGCTAGTGTGTACGTAAAAGACAATCTGGTGGCAGGAGCTTAAGTGCATTTTGGGTACATTTATTTATTAAATTGTAAGTTTTTAATTTTATATTTTAAGGGAATTTTTATAATTCATGTTTTTATTTTGTGAAAAATCCCAATGATTTTTTTTTTTTTTTTTAATTATTCCACCATTAGACCACCATTACATTTTTCCTCTCGCGCAGCTTGCGCACCACACCACACTTTGGGAATCCCTGCTCTATGCTATTACAGTAAAACATTTATATCATTGGCGTTTCCTCTTTAAATGTTCCATCTTTGTGTACGGCAGTAATCGTAGTCTTTAAAAAAAATTATTTTATCGCATAGGCCTGCACCCTTACAGCCTACTTTCCTGTCTGTTTCCAGGAAGGCATTAGCATCGCTGTACGAGTCTTGAGTCTCAATACGTCCATATGTATTGTATACAGGCAGGCAGTGTTTTTCTCACACAGGAAGCTAGATATCGACTTCCTGATTACCGCTGCTACACTTCCTTTTGAGAAAGAAGGCTACTGGTGTGTTCTGGAGATAGTGTTTGTACAGTGCAGCTTGTGTAGTGTGTCTGTCCACTGATATGTGCATGTACTGACACGATGTAATGCTTAATGGTTGTTGTTTCCTCGTCTTTTCACAGATCGTGAAGACCAGTCCATCCTTTGCACGTGAGTTACCAACGGATACGCTGCGACGAGGCGCCATGTTGGCTCCAAGAACGTGCTCCATCTCACACACACGCACGTTGCTCACATGAAGCTGCCATTGTAACGTCAAGCAACGTGGCTTGCATTTGAATAATGTATATAAATGTGCAGGGCTAGCAAAAGCACCTCAACATTTAGTTCACCCACCACTGTAATAAATAGATATGCTTAATTTACGTATTTTCTCTCTCATATGTCTGTCTCTGTCATGTCTGTATCTTTCTCTCTCATGTCTGTCTCTCCATCTATCTCTCCGTCCTCAGAGGAGAGTCTGGTGCAGGTAAAACTGAAACACCAAGAAGGTGATCCAGTATCTGGCTCACGTAGCCTCCTCCCACAAGACCAAGAAAGACCAGGTGAGCTCTCAGAACCTGCCTCCCTCCCTCTCTCTCTCTCTCTGTTTTCTTTCCTATCTACCTATCTAACTTCCTCACCTCCCTTCTCCTCCCTCCACTTCCTCCCGCTCTCTGTTCAACTCTTCTTCACCTCTCCTTCACCTCTCCATCAATCTTGTCTTCATGTCCTCTCCCTCGCTCTACGCCTCTATCAATCTCTCTCCGTCTCCTCCCTTTCTCCTCATGTATCTGCCTCTCTCTGTCTCATTCCTCACCTCCTCTCTATCCACCCTTCCTCCTCTCTGTCCACCACTTCTCTCCCTTGCCATCCCTCTCTATTTAAGTGTCCTTAATCTCCACCTCTCCCCTCTCTCCTTGTACATCCTCTCTCCCTCTCTCTTCATCTGGAACTCTGCCTCTCCTCCCATATCATATTGTCTTCGGTCTTCCTGTTGTTTTCTGCCTCACTCCCTTCTCTCCAGTGAGCCAGCATTCCCCTTCCTCTCCTTTCATCTCCAAGGAGCCCCCCCCCTCCTCTTCTTCCTCCTCCTCCTCCTCCTCCTCCTCTCTTCTCAACTCTGAACATCGACCTTTGTGCCAGCACCTCTGGCACTCTGAATCTTTACCCGTTATCATCCATTATACACAGATTATATCCAAGCCATTATATCTATCCAAGTCTTGGCACTACTGTCGTTCATTACACATTGGTCGTATCTCAACTGAGCCACACTGCGAGTCCTTCATGGCAGATGTTGTGGTGAAGGAGCCTGGGGCCCCTTGGGTCGGCCACACAGCTCTCCACACATCTTCTCAGGCTCTGCAGGGCTGTGACCACATGTGGAAACTCGTACCACAGAGATGATGGCGCACTCTCCGGTGGAAAGAAACGCCCACTGGTCATTGCAAATGCTTCCTTCTGATTGGTTGTACTTTTGTGATGTCACTTTGATTTAACGTGGCCCAGAAATGGGCTGCTGCTGTTGCATTTGCAATGACCCGTGTTGTTTTTGTACCACCCATAGTGGGCGCTAGTGTCTCGTAGCACAGTGTTGACTCGTCTCTGTAACTCAGAGCTGCCAACAAGAAAGTAGCTGCCATGGGTGGAAATAGCAGTTGGCTGACTAGCTGTTAGCTGGCTATGTGTAAGGCTAGCTAGCTAGCTGGCTGGTTGGCTGCCCCCCCCCCCCCCTAACCCCGGCTTAGACTCCCTCCAGCATGGCCGCTGCTCAAGTCGCCATGCTGGCTATTGATGTGTCTACCACCACACGTTTTGAGCTCCTTGTATTTCTCTCTTCCCACCAACAGAACAGCTCGTTCCTGTCACATGTGAGTTACCCTCTCTCTCTCTCCCTCCACTTGCTACTCTCCCTGCTTCGGACGGCCTCCTCCTCCCCCCTCTTCCTCCCTGCCCTGGGTGCCTCCCTACAACATCACACGCCTCTCCCCCCCCCCCCCCCCCCCCCCACACTCCAAAATCATCACCCCCACCTCCAATCCACCCTTCTGCCCTCGCCCCCCCCGCCCCTCTCTCCTGCTGGAGCGCGCACTCTACTCTGTGGCGGGTCACCTGGTGTCTTTAAGGTCTAAGGGCGTCCCGACTTTTCAGCCAATCGGAAGTACGCAGGAAGTTTGTACATCGAGTTCATCGGTGGCAGCTGTGTATGTGTGTGTGTTGAAAGATTGCGCCAGACAATACTAGGATGTGTAGGGGGGGGGGGGTCAGGATGGGAAGGGAATGTTTATTATGGGATGTATCTCGGCCAGGAGGAAATGTTATGAATATGCCTGGCGGACTCTTTCAACACAATGTTCTGCGTTGTATGCGGCCATGTTGGATCTGTGGTGTAATGTGTGTGTGGTGTGTGTGTGTGTCCATGTTGGTTCCGTGGTGTGTTATTATTTGCAGTGTTTGTCTGTTTTTTTTCAGGAAACTGAATGTGTTGCTTGACTCTGCTGCACCGTTACTGTGTTGGGGTGTGGGTGTGTTATGGTGAATGGGGGATGCACCAATACTTTTATTGATGACAAAAATATTGATTTGATATCGAGGTCAACTGAAAGTATCAATATCTAAAAATATCCTAAATCCCTCAACACTCTTTGAAGCGGCCCTCTTCTATTAGAGAATAACAATAATAGTATATAAGAGTGTGATGATTCCTCTATGGTCTTTGGTGAATGACGTCTGTTCCATTGATGCATCCCTCATCTTAAAACGAAGCCCTGTGATTGGCTGTAACCCGACACCAGCCTGGAGTCTGTTGGGTTCTGTAGTTCCTTCAAACTACCAATGAGCTGCTATGCCTCACCACAATCCAGAGATATAACGATCCCTTTCTCTCTGTGTCATGTCTCCCTGTGTGTCATGTCTCCCTGTGTGTCATGTCTCCCTGTGTCATGTCTCCCTGTGTGTCATGTCTCCCTGTGTGTCATGTCTCCTGTGTCATGTTTCTGTGGGTCTCTCTGTTTGTGGCGTCTGCTTTACTGGTCTGTCCCTCTGTGTCTGTCCCTGTGTCATCTGTCTAATCTGTCTCTCTCTGTGGTGATGGGTGTCTCTTAACCCATCATCTCACACACACGCATGCACACACACTCACACACACACACACACACGGTGTGTTCAGGCAGCAGCTGTCAGACGTTAGTCGGTGTGCTGGCGTGGTTTTATTGGACATGTCAGGCTCCTCCCCTCCCCGGACGAACTTGTGTGTTTTTCTCAAGCGCTTCCACTTTGCTCACCTGCCCTTTCGCTGCTAACGTCCAGAAACCTGTCGCTAGGTACAAACTGTTCCCGTGCGAGAATGCAATCTATCAGCCAACTTATAAATATTGAACTATAGTTCTATAATATTTCTAATCGGTCTTGACGTGTGTGTGTGTGTGTGTGTGTGTGTGTGTGTGTGTGTGTGTGTGTGTGTGTGTGTGTGTGTGTGTGTGTGTGTGTGTGTGTGTGTGTGTGTGTGTGTGTGTGTGTGTGTGTGTGTGTGTGTGTGTGTGTGTCAAGTCATTTCATACGGAAACAATTATTACATGTCAACATGGAACGCAATGAAGTTACTCTGCAGATAAGCAAACACAGATGTGTCACTTCTTGGCTGACTGAGCATCAAGTCATTCAGCCCCCAACCCTGACTCCACCCCCCCCCCCACGTAGACATGATCATGGTGGTGATAAATATCCGCAAGTGTACAGCGATAAGATCCCTTCCTGTCCTGGTGACGTGTTTGGTGGCGGTGGGGTGAGTTGAAACGGCCCGTCGGCTTCATCCTTACTCCTTCTCTTCCCTCCTCCTGTGCTTCTCCTCGCGTCCACCAGGGGGAGCTGGAGAAGCAGCTGCTGCAGGCCAACCCCATCCTGGAGGCGTTCGGAAACGCCAAGACTGTCAAAAACGACAACTCCTCCCGATTCGTAAGACTCCGTTCGACTTTATCTTGAGTCAGGAGAGCCTGGAAAATATTATGGATCGTAATTTACATCTGGTTGCCAGTTCTGTTGATGAATCACATATTTCTCTTGCATAATTTTCCAGGGAAAATTCATCAGAATCAACTTTGATGTCAACGGCTACATTGTCGGGGCCAACATTGAAACCTGTATCCTTTTGTTGGTGTCGTTTAAGTTTGAAGGCTGGTCATTTACACACGCACACACTGCGTTTACTGTTACTTTTAGGGCCTGTGAACCCTTTTTTAAAATCCTTGCGTCTGCTTCCACACACAGTCAGATATTTTCCAGGGAGAGGGGGAAGTTAACTCCCACTCTGAGGAAAAATGTCAGGGGGCGGAGCTTGTGGAGGAGACCGCAAAAAAAAAAACACCCAAGCAGACGACCGCTAAGATCTGAAGCATTAGTCAATGGGAACTATTCCAAACGCAGACAGATTTAGGTTGCTTTGTGTTTCAACACTATCTGCCGTGGAGGCGAGTCTGATTCTCGGTATTTCCACAGCATAAAAAGCAATTCTTAATTTTGATTGGATAAGTAAAAGTACATTTATAAGATGGAGACAGGGTAGTTGTGAAAACAAAAACGGGCCTCACCGTTAACAAGCTCAAAGACGTCCATCTCTTCAACACGAAGACATCCCCTCCACCCCCTAAGCCGACCGTAACAGCCGGCATATTTCAGCAGGCTGTCTCGCACTAACCACCCCTCCCTGGAACATCGTTGACATAGTTTGAACCCCATCAGCGTCTGCCTGAAATATCTTGTCCCAGTTACCGCCATGTAAATCACTCTTCGCGGTCTAGTTGGTTAGTCGTTTGCCATTGGCTGTCGCTCTGTTTGTATGTATGGGACCTTTTCAATGAGGCACCTTCAAACAGCTATCGATCCTATCAAATGGCTATTGGTCGTATCAAACGGCTATAGGTCGCATCAAGCGGCTATAGGTCCCATCAAGCGGCTATAGGTCCCATCAAGCAGCTATAGGTTGCATCAAATGGCTATAGGTCGCATCAAACGGCTATAGGTCGCATCAAACTACTGTAGGTCGTATATCCGCTATCTCCCGTGACCCCCGTATGCATATCAGGGGAACCCCAATAGGGTCCCGGCAACACAGTTCTAGATTGACCGACCTCCAGAGTGCTGTGGTCAGTGTTCTGAAGGGTCTGGATGGTTATTATGTTATTGTAGCATGTAGACCTTGACCGCCCGGCCTCCCAGACCTGCTGGAGAAGTCTCGCGCCATCCGCCAGGCCAAGGACGAGAGGACCTTCCATATCTTCTACTACATGCTCACTGGAGCCGGGGACAAGATGCGCTGTAAGACACACACACACACACACACACACACACACACACACACACACACACACACACACACACACACACACACACACACACACACACACACACACACCTCGCCCTCTGTTGGTAATTAAATTAACTCTCTCTCTCTCTCTGTGCCCCCCAGCCGAGCTGTGTCTGGAGGGCTACAACAACTACCGTTTCATGTCCAACGGTAACGTGACCATCCCTGGCCAGCAGGACAAGGACCTGTTCACCGAGACCCTGGAGGCCATGAAGATCATGAGCATCCCCGAGGACGAGCAGATAGGTCAGCACCAGAGCACCGGCTGCTTTTTTCTCTCTTCTTCACGCAGTACCGGTACCAGTACTGCCAGCCACACATAGGGGGCAGTACCGTCGGCCACACATAGGGGGCAGCAGGAGACGATCACGGCATGGTTCTTAAAAAGGGACAATTGTGTGTGTGTGTGTGTGTGTGTGTGTGTGTGTGTGCGTGTGCGCACTGGCTAGTTCACGAGGCTAAACTGGATGCCACTGGGATGATGTGGTGGTTTTAACTCTTCACTGTGATGTGTTGCGGTGCAGGCATGCTGAAGGTGGCGTCCTCCGTTCTCCAGCTGGGGAACATGAGCTTCAAGAAGGAACGCCACACAGACCAGGCCTCCATACCCGACAACACAGGTACCACCATGAAACATGTCTCATGTACTGTAGAGAGTAGCTTAGCATGGTGCCTCCAACCTTTGGTCATCTAACTCTCTCTCTCTCTCTCTGTCTCTGTCTCTGTCTGTGTGTGTGTGTGTGTGTGTGTGTGTGTGTGTGTGTGTGTGTGTGTGTGTGTGTCTGTGCAGCGACCCAGAAGGTGTGCCACCTGATGGGCATGAACGTGACGGACTTCACCCGGGCCATCCTCACCCCCAGGATCAGGGTGGGCCGGGACTGGGTGCAGAAGTCCCAGACCCAGGAGCAGGCGGAGTTTGCGGTGGAGGCGCTGGCCAAGGCCACGTACGAGAGGATGTTCCGTTGGCTGGTGATGAGGCTGAACAAGGCCCTGGACAAGACCAAGCGGCAGGGGGCCTCGTTCATCGGCATCCTGGACATCGCCGGCTTTGAGATCTTTGATGTGAGCGAGGGGTTATTTTATCGGTTTTATCTTAAAGCGAGCTATTCCAGCTGTGGTGTGCTAACCAGTGACAGTGCTAACATCCATGAATATACTTCCTCTCTCTCGCTCTCCAGCTGAACTCGTTCGAGCAGCTGTGCATCAACTACACCAACGAGAAGCTGCAGCAGCTGTTCAACCACACCATGTTCATCCTGGAGCAGGAGGAGTACCAGCGTGAGGGCATCGAGTGGAGCTTCATCGACTTCGGCCTTGACCTCCAGCCCTGCATCGACCTCATCGAGAAGCCCGTGAGTTCTCCACCAGTAACTCCTCGCGATCGCACGGCAGAGATTGTTACTGGTTCTCCACCAGTAACAACCAGTAGTTCTGTGCCTCCCAACTTTGTTTTTTGACATGTTTACGACCCAGAAGCCTTCTTCCATTTCTGTGCATCTCCACACTTCGCTTTAACCCAACCAACCATCATCTGCCCGTCACATCAATGTTCCTGTTGAACCAGTCAGTTTGAAACTATAAGCATCATTCACAATAACTTGTTCAAGGCAATATGTTTCCATATTGTTTTCTGTTCTTGAAAAATGATTCCTCATATTATCCGAGTCGTGCCGTTGTGGTTGGTTTGGAGACGGCCTCCATCATCCGAGTCCTGTTAGCCGGATCAGCATCGTTCCTCACGGTTCTTCTCCCTCTCTCCCCCCCAGGCCAGCCCCCCCGGCATCCTGGCCCTGCTGGACGAGGAGTGCTGGTTCCCCAAGGCCACCGACAAGAGCTTTGTGGAGAAGGTTCTCCAGGAGCAGGGAACCCACTCCAAGTTCCACCGGCCCAAGAAACTGAAGGACGAGGCCGACTTCTGCATCATGCACTATGCCGGCAAGGTCCGCTCTCGCTCATTCTCTCTCTGAACGACCCCATCGCAGATTAATAGTCGACGTAAAAACTAAATATAATATATCATAAATTAATTGTCCAAGTGGCGGTGTGCATGCGGTCAATGTGATGTATGTTACAAGCTGTGTCAATCTGCATGTTATTCATTTCAAAAATATTAATATTAGATTGATTGGTTGACCTTAAACCCTCCTCCTCCTCTTCCTCCTCTGCAGGTGGACTACAAGGCAGATGAGTGGCTCATGAAAAACATGGACCCGCTGAACGACAACGTGGCCACGCTGCTCAACCAGTCCACGGACAAGTTTGTCTCTGAGCTCTGGAAGGACGGTAGGTCATATGACCCACCCCCGCCCCCCACATGACCCCTGGGATTCACCCTCAGATGAAAACATGAAACCTTCACACTCTGTTTCTCTCTCTTCACTCTCCGTCGCCTTACCTTTGTTTCTTGACCTTTTGACCTGTCAACCTCCCCTTATCTCGACGTACGTACTCCTCCGTACTCCTCTGTTTGGCCCCCGTTCTGTTGTGCTCCTCCCTCCACGGGGCCCCACTGGCCCCCAGGGATACGGAGTTGTCAGAGAGCCTATTTCTACAAACGGTTTCCTATTCTGCACTTCGACTCAGGTGACCCCGGTTTACTTTCATGAGTTCACCATCATAAGCTTCTTCATCGCTCTGTGGCCCGTCCTCTTCATCATCAATCCCCTCATCCTCAGTACCCATCTTCCTCAATCCTTGTCTTCTATAGTCTACCGTGTGTGTGTGTGTGTGTGTGTGTGTGTGTGTGTGTGTGTGTGTGTGTGTGTGTGTGTGTGTGTGTGTGTGTGTGTGTGTGTGTGTGTGTGTGTGTGTGTGTGTGTCTGTCTGTGTGTGTGTCTGTCTGTCTGTCTGTCTGTCTGTCTGGTGGGTGTTAATCCTCAACTCTCCTTCTCTCCCTGTGTAATAGTGTGTTTGGTGGTGCTCCCTGGTGGTGCTCATGGGTACTACAACGATGGGTATATTCAACTGCATGGGTTTGGTTGTGTTGTCACGGAATAAAACTACATTTTTGTCACCCCTTTATATTGGAAGTCTGAGTAGTCAACTCTCCACATGCAAAGGATCCGTGGTGATGTGTTTACCGAGTGCACATAGATGTGTTTCACGTGACATGCATTGACCTTCTCCTTGTGACGACTCCTTGGCATGGTGTGACCCCTGCTCCCCAGCGCCCCCTGGTGTCACCTGTCTGTGTGTGTGTGTGTGTCACGCTTTCTCACGTTTGGACTGCTGTGGTTTTATTATATACATTATATCACGTCATCGCACGTTTTATGCAGGAAGAGACACACCGGTCTCAGTAGTGTGAGACATGTTCCGGTTGCGATGCAGTGAAGTAACGCTATAATGATTTATAAAGGTTTATGGCATGGTTTTTAATTTTGGTAGTATTTTAAGTACGGTTTACAACTTGCTGTAGAATTCTGAAGGTGCTTTAGAAATGATTGACAGTGGTACAAATTTTCACAGTGATGCAAATTAGTATGATGAATAAAAAGACTACTAATAGACTAATGCCTGTAACAACTGGTTTCATTATTTTGAGACGACCCTCGATTAATCCCAACAGGGGATTAATTCAGGTGTTGGTGCAGCAAAACAGTTTGCATTTGTCCAGAGTTCACCGCCATCTCTGCTCACACTTGACATGCATTCCGTCTCATTTTTCCCCCCTCCCCCCCCCCCCCCCAGTGGACCGCATCGTGGGGCTGGAGAAGGTGGTGGGCATGTCTGAGATGCCGGGGGGCTTCAAGACCCGTAAGGGCATGTTCCGCACGGTTGGGCAGCTCTACAAGGAGCAGCTGTCCAAGCTCATGGCCACGCTGAGGAACACCAACCCCAACTTCGTCCGCTGCATCATCCCCAACCACGAGAAGAAGGTGCCGGTTCAATTCCCTCCCCCTCCTTGCCTGTGTCTCATGAAGAGCATTACGTGTTTGTTGTGTTCCCGGTGTAACAATGTATGCTACCATGGTATCACAATCACTCTATCTGGCATGCTATGTTAGCATGAGTCTAATGCTTTTGATGTAGTCTGTTACCGTGGCAGTAGATTGGATATAGTATGTTACCATGGCAGTAGATTGGATTTAGTCTGTTACCATGGCAGTAGATTAGATGTACTCCGTTGCCATGGCAGTAGATTAGATGTACTGTTACCATGGCACTAGATTGGACGTAGTATATTACCATGGCAGTAGATTGGATGTAGTCTGTTTCCATGACAGTGGATTGGATTTAGTCACCATCAGTTACCATCCATCCATCCATCCATTCTCGTTTGCTTATCCGGGGCCGGGTCACGGTGGCAGCCGGCTAAGCAGGGCCCCCCAGGCTTCCTTCTCCCCAGCCACACTCCAGTTCCTCCTGGAGGATCCCGAGGCATTCCCAGGCCAGACGAGATATATAATCCCTCTAGCGGGTTCTGCCCTGGGGTCTCCTCCCAGTTGGACGTGCCCGGAAAACCTCTAAGGGGAGGTGCCCGGGGGGCATCCTAATCAGATGCCCGAACCACCTCAGCTGACTCCTTTCGACGTGGAGGAGCAGCGGCTCTACTCCGCTACCATGGCAGTAGATTGGATTTAGGCGTTTGGCACTAATTGGATCCAGATAGTGACCCCCAGGTGTGTTCTGCAGGCAGGTAAGCTGGAGCCTCACCTGGTCCTGGACCAGCTCCGGTGTAACGGTGTCCTGGAGGGCATCAGGATCTGCCGACAAGGCTTCCCCAACCGGATAGTCTTCCAGGAGTTCAGACAGAGGTGACGGACACGCACAGACACTCACACATGCATGTGAAATGCATGAAAATTAAGGACTTGATTATAGATTAGACACAAATATACACACACAGAAATGGTTGCCCACATGCACACCAGTGCTGTCCTGTAAATACGGTGTTTGTGTTTTCCAGGTATGAGATCCTCACTCCCAACGCCATTCCCAAGGGCTTCATGGACGGCAAGCAGGCCTGCGTGCTCATGGTATAAGCACACCTCAACACTCAAGTTATCTTCCAACTAACACCTAGTTTAATGTCTAGCTCAACACCCATCTTATAACCTTAGAATTATATCATGCAAATGCTAACGTATAGTTAATGTTCCAACTTCTACATCTAGCTAATGGTATGGCTAAGCAACAAGTTGATATATAACCATTATAACTAGCCTTTTGTTTATATTAGTTATAAAACGAAAGCTATATGACTGCTTGCATTAATTATTGACTACTATTAGTTTGTGTTATAAGTGGTGAAACTATAAGCATCCAATTCTAAAACTAAGTGTCATGACCAACAGTCATTAACTCGCTCCTCCCCTCTCTCCCCGGGCAGATCAAAAGCCTGGAGCTGGACCCCAACCTGTACCGGATCGGGCAGAGCAAGGTGTTCTTCCGGGCCGGAGTCCTGGCTCACCTGGAGGAGGAGCGAGACATGAAGATCACAGACGTCATCATCAGCTTCCAGGCCTGGTGCCGTGGTTACGTGGCCCGCAAGTAAGCCACTTTTTTCATACATCTTACTGACATTTATTCTATGATCGTCACTGTGTACATTCTATAATTTCCTGTTTTACTTTGTTCTGTGGCTGGAAAGCATCCTGTGCACACGGAACGCTGTTCTCTATAATGTCCCGTCTTACTTTGAAAAGACTCTAAAGCCGTGTGGTCACTTCCTCTCAGGGCCTTCGCCAAGCGGCAGCAGCAGCTGACGGCCATGAAGGTCATCCAGAGGAACTGCGCCGCCTACCTGAAGCTCAGGAACTGGCAGTGGTGGAGGCTGTTCACCAAGGTAACCACCACCAGTCAGGGGTCAAGGTCATCCCCTGGAGTCTGACCCCCCGACCTTAACACTGCTGGGGTCACTGGGCCCAGTTACCTCGACTATACAGCTATTTTAAATCGTAAAATTAAGATATTCTGACACAGGTGTGTGATGTTATTCAGTTGTGTTGGGATATGTCCTACAAATGAGTCCAGTATAAACTCATGTTTTTCTGAATAGTGAGAGATTGTTTATCCTGTACAATTCCTCACATTCATTTTCTTGTGTGTAGTTTTATCAGAATTGTTCCATCTTGCCCAGGCCTCATTCATGAAGTCTCATCTCTCAAACACATAATCTAAAGCTCCACCCTCTGTCTCCCTTCCTAACTCACTCATTCACACCCTCTCCTCCCCCCAGGTGAAGCCTCTGCTCCAGGTGAGCCGGCAGGAGGAGGAGATGATTGCTAAGGACGAGGAGATTAACAAGGTGAAGGAGAAGCAGGTGTACGCCGAGCAGCAGCTGGTGGACATGGAGGTCAAGCAGCAGCAGGTGAGATATAGTAGGGAGCACGGAGCCGGCGCTGGCCACTGGGGGGCAGCAGCACGGAGCCGGCGCTGGCCATTGGGGGGCAGCAGCAGCACCTCGACTGCCAAAAATGGCTTCCAGGTTTAATGCGAAGGCAAATCATAGTGTTGGGAAAATGCACACAGAAACATTGAGATTAAAAGATGTTAGACAGTTTATTTCCTATTGACTTTAAATATAAAAAAAAGTCTACCTTTATAAAGTGAACTGCACCTGTTCTGGTACTTGTAACAATAAAACACTTTTCTGTTCTAGATCTGTACTGCGGTACAATTGCAAGCTACTTTGTACTTTACTTTATTCACTCCACATGGGTAAATGTTTTTAATGTTGGAGAACGTTACAACATTAAAAGTACTATATGTAAGAATCAGTGCATTCTGAGCTCCGTGGGTTGAGACAATAACAATCAGAAAATAATATTCTTTCTAATCATAATTAAGCCATGTACACATTTATAAAAGCTATGAAATATATATATTTTTTAATTATCCACGCTCACATGTCATTTCGTTCCTTTTTCCGCGAAATCCGACCCCACTCAAATATAAGAGAAATCCGCCCAAAAGCTGTTCTACGCAACAGAGAGAGTCGGGGAAACTCATGTTTTAACTTCAACAACCTGCTCATAAACTGGCAATTTAAAGTGATTTGTACTGTAAAATCCTACATGTAGTCCCTTAAAGGATTCATTATTCTTACATACAGCACCTTTAAGTTTTATCATGGTAAGCTGTACGTGACGTCCTCCTCCCTCTCTCCCCTCTCCCCCCTCTTTCCCCTCTCCTTGCTCCGTGCAGCTGAGCGCGGAGAAGCTCGCCCTGCAGGAGCAGCTCCAGGCGGAGACGGAGCTGTGTGCCGAGGCGGAGGAGATGAGGGCCCGCCTGGCCGCCAAGAAGCAGGAGCTGGAGGAGATCCTGCACGACCTGGAGGCCCGTGTGGAGGAAGAGGAGGAGCGCGCCACCCAGCTGCAGACGGAGAGGAAGAAGATGCAGCAGAACATCACGGTGAGGGGAGGGGAGGAGGGAGGGAGGCGAGGGACAAGTGGCTTTACAACACAATTCACCTGTCGGTCTTTCCTTTGGTCTTTGTGTCAGTCTGTCACTGTCACTTTATACAGCTCTCTCTCCATCTTTGTCTCACTCTCTCCCTGTCTGTGTGTCTCCCTGTGTGTCTCTCTGTGTGTCTGTCTGTCTGAATTAAATTCCTTGGTCTTTATTGGGATGAATGAATGGCTTTGACATTGATAAAACATGACAAAAATGCCGCAACTGGGAAGATGACAGACTAACGATGTCCACTAAAAAGCAGGCAGTATGACAGGCCAGCGCTAACGTCTTCCCATCTCTCTCTCTCTCTCTGTCTCTCTGCAGGACTTGGAGCAGCAACTGGATGAGGAGGAGGCCGCCCGCCAGAGGCTCCAGCTGGAGAAGGTCACCATGGAGGCCAAGATGAAGAAGGTGGAGGAGGACGTGATGGTGCTGGATGACCAGAACAACAAGCTCCTCAAGGTCTGCGTTCTTCCGAGCTTGTCGTAATCATGATCGCCACCACAGCCGCTCTAGACTCGTAGCAAGGATCTCCTTATCCTGGCGGAACACGAGTCTAGAAGTTAGACATAGTTTCGTATATCGTCCAACAAACCCGTCTCTATTCCATGACTAAAACCTGTGTGTGGATGTGTGCGTGCGTGCAGGAGAAGAAGCTGTTTGAGGAGAGGGTCTCCGAGTTCACCACCAACCTGTCGGAGGAGGAGGAGAAGTCAAAGAGTCTGCAGAAACTGAAGACCAAGCATGAGGCCATGATCACAGACCTGGAGGGTAAGCAGTCTACACAAACAGACACACAGAGACGCAGACACTGGGAACAATCCTGGAGAATATTTATTTCCAGAAGAAGACTCATTTCTCTAATTATTTTCTGGAATCTGTTGGATTCCCAAAGGGAATTCCAGAATCTTCTAGGATAGTGTTGTCCCTCTGGACTGGTGGAGACATGGAGAAACAAATGGCTACAGGAATATTCCAGAGAAAATAATATTCTGGAAAAGATTATTCTGTCACCAATTCAGATTTTGTGTTTTAATACATTTTGTAATTGTCATTGTAAAACGGTGGCTCTTCACCTAATCTGGGGGGGGGGGGGGGGGATGTCCATCCTAGCAAAGATCTCTGTCTTCTCAGTGGGACGTGGGTTCCTTCAAACAGTTGTTGTCTTGGTTCTCCCCCCAGACCGCCTCCGGCGCGAGGAGAAGCAGCGGCAGGAGCTGGAGAAGAACCGCCGCAAGCTGGAGGGCGACTCCACGGAGCTCACAGACCAGATTGCCGAGCTGCAGGCGCAGATCGCCGAGCTGCGCGCACAGCTGGCCAAGAAGGAGGAGGAGCTTCAGGCAGCCCTCGCCAGGTGAGGAGGAGAACCAGCGTTTGTGTTTAGTGCGAGTCGGTGCAACAAGGTAAATGTTCCAAATTCAACACAAGAGTTGTGCACCGATGAAGTACACTTCATCATCTGTTTACTCGTTACTGCCTTATTCTGCCTCTACTTTTATAAAAATCCCATTTGTTTCATCTGAGGGAAACATTTCTGGGTTTGTTGGACCAGGTGGAGGTTTATAGAGTGGGGAGCCCAAGTGGACTCATATCGGTGTCCCTCTTTTCCCCCAGGATGGAGGAGGAGGCGGCCCTGAAGAACCTGGCCCAGAAGAAGATCCGCGAAATGGAGGCCCAGCTGTCGGAGCTGCAGGAGGACCTGGACCTGGAGCGCCAGGCGCGCACCAAGGCCGAGAAGCACCGCCGGGACCTGGGGGAGGAGCTGGAGGCCCTCAAGACGGAGCTGGAGGACACGCTGGACTCCACCGCCGCCCAGCAGGAGCTCAGGTAACGCAGCCCCGACCTCAACTGAGATCGAAGACAATGAATGCCACTTGCTTGATGAACGCTAACGTGTGCGTCTCCGTGTGCAGGACCAAGCGTGAGACTGAGGTGACCCACCTGAAGAAGGCCCTGGACGACGAGGCCAAGGTGCATGAGATGCAGGTGCTCGAGATGAGACACAAGCACGGACAGGCCTTCGACGAGCTCAACGAGCAGCTGGAGCAGTCCAAGAGGGTGAGCAGGACAACAGGACACAGACACTGAACAAAACAAACACGCACGCGCGCGCACACACACACACTCACACACACTGAACAAGACATACACACACACACACACTGAACAAGACACACACACACACACACACGCACACGCACACACTCACACACACTGAACAAGACATACACACACTGAACAAGAGACACACACACACACACACACACACACACACACACCACACACACACAACACACACACACACACACACACACAGTGAACAAGACAGACACACACACACAGTGAACAAGACGAGGACACACACAGTGAACAAGACGAGGACACACACGGTGAACAAGACGAGGACACACACGGTGAACAAGACGAGGACACACGGTGAACAAGACGAGGACACACACAGTGAACAAGACGAGGACACACACAGTGAACAAGACGAGGACACACAGTGAACAAGACAGACGCACACACACACACACACTGAACAACTCAGACAGACACACACACACACTGAACAAGTCAGACGCATGCACACACTGAACAAGAAAGACAGACACACACACACACTGAACAAGAAAGACAGACACACACACACACACTGAACAAGAAAGACAGACACACACACACACACTGAACAAGAAAGACAGACACACACACACACACACACTGAACAAGAAAGACAGACACACAAACACACACACAGACACACGGTGCAAATCCAAAGCGTCTGTCTCCCCCGCCCTGCAGAACAAGGTGTCTGTGGAGAAGACCAAGCAGGCGATGGAGTCTGAGCGCAATGAGCTGGCCATCGAGCTGCAGACCCTCATGCAGGGCAAGGGCGAGTCGGAGCACCGACGCAAGAAGGCGGAGGCCCAGGTCCAGGAGCTGCAGGTCAAGCACGGCGAGAGCGAGCGCCAGCGGCAGGAGCTCGCCGAGCGGGTCTCCAAGCTACAGGTACGAGAGTCGCCGGATCACCTTACGCTTGGGGCTACGCACCCGCTGCCGTCACGTGACCCTCGGCCTGACCCTCTGCTGCCATGTTCTTGATGTTCCCTCCTCTTCTGTTGCCGCCGTGCAGACGGAGCTGGACAACGTGAGCACCATGCTGAGCGACGTGGAGGGCAAGTCCATCAAGGCCACCAAGGACTGCTCCACCGTCGAGTCCCAGCTGCAGGATGTCCAGGTGTGACCTCGTCCGGCCAGCTGCCGTTTAAATGTTCTTTTATTTATTTATTTAAGATGATATCTGTGTTGTACAGATGACTCATCTGCTGTCCTCTGGGCTGTTTTCTCACTCTTATCTCTGTACCTCTCTCTGTAACTCTCCTTCCCTTCTCTTCACTCTCTTCTCTCCCTTCTCCCCCTTCCTCCCCACGCCTCCTCCCTCTTCTCTCCCCTCACTATCTCTCTCCTCCCTCCTCACTCCCTTCTCTTCACTCTCTTTCTTCCCTCTCTCCTCCCTCCTCTCTCCTCCCCCCTGCAGGAGCTCCTGACGGAGGAGACCAGGCAGAAGCTCTCCACGAACACCAAGCTGCGGCAGCTGGAGGACGAGCAGAACGGCCTCCGTGAGCAGCTGGAAGAGGAGGAGGAGGCCAAGAAGAACGTGGAGAAGCAGCTGCTCATGGTGCAGGCGCAGGTAAGCTCACCGGTCTCCCCTGGTCACGCCCACCTGACCCCTGATCACGCCTAAATGTCCCCTGGCCATGTCCCTTGGTCATGCCCACCTGTCCCCTGGCCACGGCCCTCCTCGCCAACATCGGTCCCCTGGCCACGGCCCCTCCCCAACACCTTTTCCCTGACAACGCCCCCTGCCCAACACATGGTCCCTGGCCACGCCCACCTGTCCACCTGGGTGGAGCAGTTTCCCGTTGCATTGGGAATTGGTGTGAATAATGACATTTTTAGACACTGTTCAAAACTTCTGCTAATCAGTATTCAAATAGTAAACTACCTTGTTAAGCATTTTGAGTGACACATGCTGTGGTCCAATAGCTGGTGGACATGAAGAAGAGGGTGGAGCAGGAGGCGGGCTGCCTGGAGAGCGCCGAGGAGGGCCGCAAGCGGCTGCAGCGTGACCTGGAGGGTGTGGGCCAGCGCCTGGAGGAGAAGTGCTCCGCCTACGAGAAGCTGGACAAGACCAAGACCCGTGTGCAGCAGGAGCTGGACGACCTGCTCGTGGACCAGGACCACCTGCGGCAGATCGTCTCCAACCTGGAGAAGAAGCAGAAGAAGTTTGACCAGGTGAGCAGCAGCGTGCCGCGGACCGGATCTGGACCAGGTGTGAGATGGTGTGGAGTTAAAAACGCAACTTCCTGCTTCTCAGTGATCACACGCTTTTTGGATTGGATGAGATGAAAGCTTCTGAAAGATGACTCTTAAAGATGATGACCAAAGCTTACCAGGATACCAACCAGACCCTTGTGTGCACTTCTCTCTGTTCCTCTGCAGATGCTGGCGGAGGAGAAGAACATCTCTGCGCGCTACGCCGAGGAGCGGGACCGTGCCGAGGCCGAGGCCCGCGAGAAGGAGACCCGGGCGCTGGCGCTGACCCGCGAGCTGGAGTCCCTGATGGACAACAAGGACGAGCTGGACCGCAATAACAAGCTGCTGCGCGCCGAGATGGAAGACCTGGTCTCCTCCAAGGACGACGTGGGCAAGAGCGTACGTTGGGCTACGCCCACACCTGCCACGCTCCACTTTTGGTTTCCTGTCTGTACTGAAGAGGCACTGGATGATTACATGCCGTTTGACATCTGACCCTGGTCTCTCTCCCCCTCTCTCTCTCCTCTCTCCCTCTCCCTCCCCTCCCCCCTCTCTCTCTCTCCCCCTCTCTCTCTCTGCCTCCCCTCTCTCTCCCCCCTTCTCGCTCTCTCTCCCCTCTCTCTCTCTGCCTCCCCTCTCTTTCTCCCCCCTTCTCTCTCCCTCCCTCTCTCCCCTCTCTCTCCTCTCTCCCTCCCCTCCTCTCCTCTCCCCCTCTCTCTCCCCTCTCTCTCTCTCCCCCCTCTCTCTCTTCCTCTCTCTCTCTCCCCTCTCTCTCCTCTCTTCTCCCTCTCTCCTCTCTCTCTCTCTTTCCTCTCCCTCCCCTCTCCTCTCCCTCTCCTCTCTCCCCCCTCTTCTCTCCTCCCCCTCTCTCTCCCCCCTCCTCTCTCTCCCCCTTCTCTCTCTCTCCCCCCCTCTCTCTCTCTGCCTCCCCTCTCTCTCTCTCTGCCTCCCCTCTCTCTCTCTCTCTCTTCCCTCCCCTCCCTGCAGGTCCACGAGCTGGAGAAGTCCAAGCGTGGCATGGACCAGCAGCTGGAGGAGATGCGCGTGCAGCTGGAGGAGCTGGAGGACGAGCTGCAGGCCACCGAGGATGCCAAGCTGCGTCTGGAGGTCAACATGCAGGCCATGAAGGCCCAGTACGACCGTGACCTTGCCGGCCGGGACGAGATGGGGGAGGAGAAGAAGAGGGCGCTGGTCAAACAGGTGAGGCTGGGGGGAGGGGAGGGGAGGGAGAGAGAAGAGCACTCCCTTTACATTTGAACCCTGGTTGTGGTCAGTGGGAGTGGCTTAGGGAAGAGAGGTGTGTGTGTGGGAGGGGGGGTTAAGGAGGGAAGCTATGCAGAAGTCCAGATGAACTCGGAGCCAATGAGTCTCGTATCTCGTCGAATCGCAACTCGTCCAGTCCAGTACACATGTGCACAAACACCTCTCCTCCTCCTCCCCCTCCTCCTCAATCGTTCCTCACCCCCTTTTCCTCTCGCACCATCTCCTCATCCTCCTTCCTTCCTTCACCTCTCTCTCCTCCTCCTCAGTATATAATCTAGTGTGGTCAGAGGACAGGGGAAACATCTGGGTCTGGTTGCAGACATGCACTGTGTGGTCCCGCTCCAGTGCATGATGATGATGTCATGGCGGAACATGGATCACATGTCTTCAGCTCGGTTCATAAAACTCCTGGCGTGACCTTCTCTAAAGCTGCAGGGATTGTCTGGCCCAATGGCACTCTTAAGATTAAGGGGAATTCCACTGCCTTAAATGGCCATGCGACTCAGCAGAAAGTTTCTGGGTTCGATTTTCCCCCGCCCCCCCACCCATGTCCACCGTTGTAACTTGTAGAGATTCATGAGCAAGAAGCTCTCTCGCCCCTACCTGCTCCTTGGTGACGTGGCTCTGGAGTGACGTGGCTCTGGAGTGACGTGGCTCTGGAGTGACGTGGCTCTGGAGTGACGTGGCTCTGGAGTCACGTGGCTCTGGAGTCACGTTCAAATGGATTAGGATGAAGGCGTCTCCTGAATGATTCGGTGCAATAAGCTTCAGTCTTATGTATTGTGGGGATGTGTCTCTCCAGGTGCGGGAGATGGAGCTGGAGCTGGAGGATGAGAGGAAGCAGCGGTCTGTTGCCTCGGCGGCGCGCAAGAAGCTGGAGCTGGACCTGAAGGAGCTGGAGGCGGCCATCGACTCGGCCAACAAGAGCCGAGACGAGGCCCTCAAACAGCTGAAGAAGCTGCAGGTACGACATCCCATAATACCACACACACACACACACACACACACACACACACACACACACACACCTGCCGTGGTTCTGTGTTAACTTTCGCTCCGGGTGTGGTTCTCCTCAGGCCCAGATGAAGGAGCTGATCAGGGAGCTGGAGGACACTCGTATGACCCGGGAGGAGATCCTGGCCCAGGCCAAGGAGGCAGAGAAGAAGCTGAAGGGCATGGAGACGGACATGATCCAGATGCAGGAGGTCAGCCTCTTCCTCCTCATCCTCCTCTTCCTCCCCCTCCCCTACAGCCTCATCATGTCGACCACCATCGTCAGGTGTATCGTGGACAGGGTTTCCAGATGCTCTACCCACATGGTGGAGGTCACATGGGTCTCCGACCACCTGATTGGAGGATGTGAATGTGATCGGATCGTGCTACACCTGTAGCCCCCCCACCGTCCCCTACCTGTGCAAGTGGGCTGGGAACACCTGCAACTCATTAGTGTGTGTGTGTGTGTGTGTGTGTATCTGTGTCTGTGTGTGTGTGTGTCTGTGTGTGTGTGTAGGAGCTTGCGGCTGCAGAGCGGGCGAAGCGGCAGGCACAGCAGGAGAGAGACGAGCTGCAGGATGAGATCAACAACCAGGCCACCAAGAAGTAAGACCCCCGGTCCTGTCCAATCATAGTGGCACCTGGACAGTTTTGGCCCCGTGTTAATAAAGTTATGTTGTCGTGTTCAATTGGAGACGCTTGAAGAGAAATCGTAACGCTATGACCCTTTGACCTATGACTCCCAACGTGAGTATGTTGGGGTCATGTGACGCGCTGTGCTGAGCACCTCCTCCTGCTCCTCCCCAGTGCCCAGGTCGCGGATGAGAAGAGGAGGCTGGAGGCGCGCATCGGCCAGCTGGAGGAGGAGCTGGAGGAGGAGCAGTGTAACACAGAGCTGATCAACGACCGGCTGAAGAGAGCCATGTTGCAGGTCACCTTCTGCTGCTTCTACATCTAGATCTATTAGTCAAAGATCTATATCTATTGGTTCTATATCTATATTACTGATCTATTAGATAGATTGATAGATGTATCTATTGGTTCTAGATCTATATCTATTGCTGATGAGTGTGGCTAGTTGTTACTTGTGCTGGTCTCGGTGCATCCTAACCCCCTCCTGACCCACAGACAGACCAGATGAACGTGGAGATGACAGCAGAGCGCAGTACCTCCCAGCGCCTGGAGGGGGCACGCGCCCAGATGGAGCGCCACAACAAGGAGCTAAAGCTCAAACTGCAGGAGCTGGAGGGAACCGTTAAGTCCAAGTACAAGGCGGCCATCGCTGCCATGGAGGCAAAGATCGCTCAGCTGGAGGAACAGCTGGACATGGAGACCAGGTCAGTCCTCAGAGAGACTAGTCCACTAGGGGACCAGGTCAGTCCTCAGAGAGACTAGTCCACTTAGGAGACCAGGTCAGTCCTCAGGGAGACTAGTCTACTAGGAAACCAGGTCAGGCCTTAGAGGGACTCTAGAGGTTGTCGTCCAATCACTGGTATCCGATAGGGATGGAGAGGTTGTTGTCTAATCACTGGTATTCTATAGGGATGGAGAGGTTGCCGTCTAATCACTGGTATTCTATAGGGATGGAGAGGTTGTCGTCTAATCACTGGTATTCTATAGGGATGGAGAGGTTGCCGTCTAATCACTGGTATTCTATAGGGATGGAGAGGTTGTCGTCTAATCACTGGTATTCTATAGGGATGGAGAGGTTGTCTAATCACTGGTATTCTATAGGGATGGAGAGGTTGTCGTCTAATCACTGGTATTCTATAGGGATGGAGAGGTTGTCGTCTAATCACTGGTATTCTATAGGGACTAGTCTGATCGGGTCTGTGTTTTCAGGGAGAGGCCGTGCCTCCAAACTGGTTCGT
>PIJE02000087.1:418452-475952 GCA_002895965.2 Coryphaenoides rupestris
CTAGGTGGACATTCGCACTTGTGATGTCACTAGACAGTAGTCACATGGCAATTGTGAAACGGCCTTTAACGCATCTTTTGAGGATGTCTGTGTGTGTTGTATCCAGAACACTTCTAAGTTCCTCTCTGATCCGCAGAGGTGCGCTCGTCGTCCTACGGGCCGCCGGCTAGCTTCCTGTGCGGCGTGGCGGCGGGTGTGCTAGCGTCGCTCGTTACGCAGCCCGCTGACGTGGTCAAGACGCACGTCCAGGTGGGCACCCAGCGCAGCACGGCCGACGCCATCCGATATGTGTACACGGTAAATACCTTTACGCTGCTAACCCCTCTACGCACTTTTTTAGCTTCTAATCTACGCGAACATATTAGTTCCTCTTCTTCTTAACGTACATTTTAAAGGCCTCTGGCAAGCTAGCTGTTGAATAGGAAATATTCCCGCTGGTCTTGTGGAGGATTAAAGGTTGAAAAGTACCTCCAGTTATCCTTCAACCGCTGGCTGGGATCGCTCCTGTGACGTCTGTGTGTCGGACTAATCCTGTTATCATTTATAAAGGCTATCGAGGCCTGTTTATGATTCATAATAATGATCAACACGCCTGTTGAATGTAGCCATGAAGGAGAAAATGTCAAATGAAATATAATAAATTAATGAATTGTGTGTGTGTGTGTTGTGTCTCCTAGCAACATGGCGTGCAGGGGTTCTTCTGGGGGGCGGTGCCTCGCTGTCTGCGCAGGACAATGATGGCGGCCATGGCCTGGACCGTCTACGAGCAGATGATGGCTCAGGTGGGCCTCAAGTCCTGAAGACCAGGGCGGGCGAGCCAGGACTAGATGAATGGACAGAGACAAGAGAGAGAGAGAGAGACGAGATGAGAGAGAGAGAGAGAGAGAGAGAGAGAGAGAGAGAGGAGAGAGGAGAGTGAGAGAGAGAGAGGAGAGAGAGAGAGAGAGAGAGAGAGAGAGAGAGAGAGGGGACTGGAACCAATGGGTGGATGATGGATCGTGAAGGGGATTCGCAATGCAAGCAGGAAGTGATGTCAAGTCGGCCTCAGAGTGTCTGAGGACCTGAGTGAAAAACGGATGTTTGGTGAAAGGACAAACGTTGGCGAGAGGAGCAGAGACGGGTGGCTCTTAATGGCTGACATGCTACACTAAACTAAGCTAAGCTAAGCTAGCGCAACCAGACTGACCAGCGAGGAAGCAGAATGGAAGGTTTCTATTGGCTGACCTGCTGGTGATGGACAGGATTAATAACGCTGCTATACTGCTGGATACTTTTATTGTGAAGATTGATATTAACAGATCATTACAGTGCCAATATTTTTTACATCTTTTAATTTGCTAACATAATTGTGACGTTTAACAGAAGTATAGAACAAGCTGGCCTTTGCTATTTAAGCTGTGCGGTTGAATTGCTAACATCTTTTCACTATTTCTATAATGTAGAGTTGGATCATTAATATGGATCCATGTTAATATTCTGTCAAATAAAGATCTTCTTACATTATTGAAGGAACTTGAATACATCTTTTATATCAACTGGTTTACTCCTTCTGTGTTTCGTATCCTAACATCGATTATTGGATGTTGGATATCAATGTATTGGTTACCATTTTTATAAATATCATCCAATAAAACCATTGCATGATCTGCTGAACCATTCAACTGACAAAACCTTTGAGATAACCTTCAGGGTCCTCCTGACAGACTGACCTCTGGTCACTGTGACCAACAGTTTCACTGTTCAATGTCTAAACACGGGGTGGCATATAAATCTCTCAGACTTTGAGTCCACTAACCTAGTTAGTCCATGTGGTTGTGTAACGGGTGTCGTGGTGGGGCCGAGGCAGGACGATCCGGGCGTAATCGGGGCTCCTGGGGACCCCAGTATCAGTCTGCTGATACCGGGATGAGTGGCAGCACCACACCGCATGGGGAGAGACGATATATCAATTATGATATGTGACAGATCAAATTCCACCACATAACATCTGCACAAACAATGATGTTCATTTTCACATGTTTTATTTAGGGGTCTATAGTTGCCAGGTTTATCCACAACTTGTATGTTGCATCTGTCTCTTAAACTTACTTTTTTGTATATTTTTTTTGTAAAAGAACGATTGATTGACAAACAGCCATTGGCTTTGCATCAACGGAACACAACATGTGCACACAATCTAGTCCACACAACAATATGTTGTTCTTTCTATAAGTGGTACACTAAACTAAAGTGTGTTCCCAAATGCCCAACATTTCTCATCATTCGCTGAGTACATATTATCAGACCCTCTCCTGGAACATGTTATCTTATAAAGCAAATAAAGTTGTTGCCCCACAGCGGGTCTCTGGTGTACGGGACGTGTCCCTCAGCGTCTCAGCAAATATGGTCTTTCCCTCCCAAGTGTCTTAATATGGGAAGCCCGTCCGCTCCTCCGCTCAGCCACAGTGACGCGTTTAGTAACAGCGACAACGACGCCACCTGGTGGTCGAAGCTGCGAACTGCACCAGGTTTAGCACCCGGTAAGCCACGCCCTTTCCGGTATCCCCTCTATGGGACCTTTTTTATTTCGAAAACTATATTAATGGGAGTCAGTGTCGAAAGATACATTAATATTTGATTCCGTTTGAATTCTGCCATGAATTACACATATTATGTTTATCAATGTAAAAGTTGATTTAGCTAAGTGTTACTTTACTGTTTTATGGCGAACTGCTAAATCATTTTTAAATCGACATCAACATCATGTGCGTAATTCATGGCAAAATTCAAACGGAATACAAAAATAATGTCTCATCTCCATTGACAGCCATACATATGTTTTCTTTTCGAAATAAAAGCGTCACGTCGTGGCTACCGGAAAGGGAGGAGGCTTATGCGCTTTATATATACCACGTTACGTCCGCACAGCTCCCTCTTTTCTCCGTGTGGCAGGACTTCTATACGGCGTTGTCTCGTGGTGAGCAGTAAACTGGTTATTATGTGATCCTGATGGACCAACTATAGTTGAAATATAATCACCGGGGACACACCGTTCCTTAAGCGCAACATATACTCGTATTTGGCCCAATTTAAGAGCCTAATGACGTGTTTGCTGCCTTTTCGTGCACATGCTAACCACCAAGCTAAGCTACGTAGCCTCCGACCCGCGGTCCCTTCATAGCTCCTAATGAGAGACTCTTAGTAGCCTACATTAACTCTTATAAGTCACATTTAGTCTTACAAATACATTCCAGACCCCGTATTCATCACATTAAAAGGTCATGTGAGTGTCAGGAACAACGTTTAATGTAGTTTAGCGTTTTTAAAAGGACAGTTTATTTAAAACCACATGGTTTTTAGCAGTTTCTCTGGCCTCAATTGTCAGTTTTAAATACTTTTTGAAGTTTGAAAGAAATTAAGACATTTAGATTACATTGCTGTTGAATTCAAATTGGCAATCTATAAAACCAAAATACAATTTACCAATTTAAGCAATTTACCACTACTTTTTGCCCCTACTTGGCCCACAATATCCGCCAATAAAGTAAGCTTTGGACTAACTGTTCTCTTGTTTCTTGCAGTTTTCCCATAGAACTCGTAACACAGGGAAAGCGGTCACGATGTCCGGAGGTCTCGATGTGCTTCAGATGAAGGAGGAGGATGTGCTCAAGTTCTTGGCAGCATCAACACATCTGGGAGGTACCAACATGGACTTCCAGATGGAGCAGTACGTGTACAAGAGAAAGTGTGACGGTCAGTATTTAAACACGACTCACAATTGGCCTACTCTTTATAAGGTGTGTGCCTCTCGTTATAACGCAGGTGTGTGCCTCTCGTTATAACGCAGGTGTGTACCCCTCGTTATAAAGCACGCGTGTGCTTCGTGTTATAACAGGTGTGTACATCATCAACTTGAGGCGTACCTGGGAGAAGCTGCTGCTGGCGGCCAGGGCCATCGTTGCCATTGAGAACCCCGCTGACATCTGCGTCATCTCTTCCAGGAACACTGGACAGGTGAGCCACACCTGGCCCTGTCGGTTCAACAGCAGAAGATGGCGAGAATATAAAGTTGCCTGTCTGCTGTAGGCATGCATTTACAAAATAAATTGAAACTAAAGTGTGGTCCTGCGTTATGGTCCAACTGGAACATGAATATAGAAAATATCCCTAGAAGCTTCTCTGAACCCACATTAATCCTTTGATGGAACCAAAATTGTTCTGACGCGTTTGTCAGTTTAAAATGCCAACACAGGTGTTTTGTCAGTGTATGCTAAGGGGTTAGGTTGGCTCTGCACTCTGTTAAAACCTCCTGCCTCACGTTGGCGTCGGGGTGTCGGAAGTGTGCTAAAGTATCGCTGGGTTCTCACTGGCCTCGCGAGGACGTCAGTCCTGTGACCGGGGTATGGTAGCACCATAGCTACAAGTTGACTTGATACAGCATTATGGGGATGGCCGTTTGGCAGGCCGATGCAGAACCACACTTAAACTGCTTTGTAGATGCCCACGATGCAGGCTTTATGAGCGAAGCATTATCATGGAATTTAACCATCAAGCGTTTGTTTACCTTTGGTTCCTAGAGGGCTGTGCTGAAGTTCGCCTCCGCCACTGGCGCCACCACCTTCCACGGTCGCTTCACCCCAGGAACATTCACCAATCAGATCCAGGCCGCCTTCAGGGAGCCCCGCCTCCTGATCGTGACGGACCCCCGTGCCGACCACCAGCCGCTGACTGAGGCGTCCTACGTCAACATCCCCAGCATTGCGCTCTGCAACACCGACTCTCCCCTGAGATACGTGGACATCGCCATCCCCTGCAACAACAAGGTGAGTCTGCTGGTGGTTAGGGTGCCGGACTCCTTCCAGGCCAAAGGCACCGGTTTCAATCCCCCCCCCCCCCATGTCCGCAGCCTAAACTGCAGATGTCTGAGCCTTATGCCCCCGACCCCTACCTGCTGCTTGCATCTGTATTAATAACTGCTAAATAATGAAGTATCATTTATAATCTACTAGTGTAAACGTGCACACTTGCTAGAGCCCGCCGTTGCCCTGACCGTGGTACGCTGGGTGTAGGATGTGTGCTACAGAAATGCTGGCTCGTCCTCCTGGTCCCGGTGGCTTTTCTCTGGGCCGTGGCTGGAGGGCCCGCTACAAAACACCCCCACTGAAGCATGGAGCATGTTGGAGTCTTGATGACTCGATGCTGTGTGTTCATCTCCACCTCGTCGCTGATGTTATTGCTGCTCTCTGCAGGGTCACCACTCTGTGGGTCTGATGTGGTGGATGCTGACCAGGGAGGTTCTGCGCATGAGGGGAACCATCTCCAGGGAGCACCCCTGGGACGTCATGCCTGATCTGTACTTCTACAGAGATCCCGAGGAGGTGAGCACACCCCCCCCCCCCCCCAGCTGCACACTGACGTCAAGACACGTTCACAATACAGCGTTTAGCACATGTCACATGCTAACAATCAAACCTGATCCATGAACTGGGTATGGTAGCCACATGGTAACTGTCATTTATACTACTTGGTTACCTCATGTATGCATGCTACATGTAGTGTTTTGTTACTCTACATGTCTGGTCCATGGGAGTGCAGAGTTCTAACCACACCTGGTGTTCTGCAGATCGAGAAGGAGGAGCAGGCGGCGGCTGAGAAGGCTGTGGGTAAGGAGGAGTTCCAGGCCGAATGGACCGCCCCCGCTGCTGAGTTCGCTCAGACGGAGGTCGCTGATTGGTCAGAGGGCGTCGCCGTTCCATCTGTGCCCATCCAGCAGTTCCCACCAGGTAAGACCACCTTATAGTAGTTATATGAGCATACATTAATATGGACCTCCAATAAGAGGCTATTTTTTTGTATATTTTATTTATACTGTTTTTTGTAAAAAAAAAAAAAAATGTTTGTTTTGGCTAGGAATTTCTATTCTATTTTGTATTCTTTTATAACTGCTGTTGGGTGTTTTGCACATAAGATTTTCACTTACTGCTTAAACTGAAGTGACAATAAAATACTTGAAACTTAGTTCAGGTTGTAACATAGTTTAGTAATGAAGGTTATTGGGGTTTGGTATTGTTTATATTGGACCTCTAAGGCTTAAGATCACCAGACTAGTGCACACTTGCTAGAGCCCGGCGTGGCCCTGACCGTGGTGCGCTGGGTGTAGGATGTGTGCTACAGAACCGCTGGCTCCTCCTCCTGGTCCCGGTGGTTCCTTCCGCGGCCGTGGCTGGAGGGCCCGCTACAAAACACCCCTACTGAAGCATGGTGTTTCACCTTAACTTGAGTCATTGAGGATGGTTAGGTTTAGCTCATGTGGTGGTTTAAGATCAGTAGAATCTTTGGGTAACCAGGGAAGTGGGGAGCTGGGTTCTGGTTACATGATGGGTCGGGGTCAGATGATGTCATTCTACCGCATCACCAAACCTGAGTGTTTGTCTCTCCAGCTACTGCTGCGGCTGCCGTGGCCCCGGCCAAGCCTGCCGGTGAGCAGTTCTCGGGTGAGTCAACACGCCTCATCCATGTTTTTGAACTCCTAAACCTGACCTGCAGCTAACGTTCACTGAAAGTTTATCTTAAATAAAAGCATTTGCTAAGTGACTAAAGGTAAAATGGTGAATGTCCAAGAATCACTTTGCAAGTGGGGATCTCAAACATTTCATGTTTATGTACCTGAGGGTGGCCTGGTGTTGAGTCCTCATGTCCTGTTGTTGTTGCAGAGGACTGGAGCGCCCAGCCCGCCACTGAGGATTGGTCTGCAGCCCCCACTGCTCAGGCCCCTGAGTGGGGCGGAGCCACCGCTGATTGGTCCTAAAGTGATGATGTCACAAAGATGAAATAAAAACTGCCGTTTTTTATTTGAAGCAAGCTCTGACTCTTGACTTTGTTTTTGTGCCTCGTGTACTGGAATGTACCCCAGGTGGACAGTCAGCATGTATATTTGTATACCTGAGGGGTCACATCAGTGTGGGGTTGTTGGTGAGCTATTTATAATGTAGTTTGTGTTCAGTGTCCTGGATGGTAAGGAGTTGTTGGCACTTTCCCCTTTTGGTTAAAAATGTTTTGGTCATTCAGGGTGAAAAGTAAATCAACACCAACAAAATATAATTAAAATGGGCATTTTTTTTGTCAACAAATTACTAATGAGGTAGTTCTGCTCAAAGACTGCTAGTTTAGACTGGTGTTCTCAGTACCCCAAGATGATTTGTCTTGTAGTTGGAAGCATGTGTACAATGGCGATGGAGGAACACGTTGATCATGGGTACCCCTACAGTGTGGTCTAACTCTGGAGGGTACTAGGTACCCCCAGTACTACAAGATGCATCCCTGCCATAGGCCGCCACCCGTACAGCTCAAAGTTTAGCACAGTTTTTATAGTAAGATGACACTTTAGTTTAAATTAAACTATTGGTTGCTTTTAATAAGACTTCATTTGTAGTTTTAAGGCTTAGTATTTAGGGATTGGCCAAATTAATCCAGAATATGTCGGTAATGCAGAAGCAAACCTTTGGTTGATTAAAGCTTACATTTAAGGCATTGTAGGGCAATGTGTTAACATCCACGCCAGTTGAGATGTGGGCCGACAGTAAAAACGTTTCCAGTTCGCCACAAGTTTGAATAGGATTGCTGATGAATGACGTTAGTCCGCAAATATGACTTAAGTTTATTTAAATAAATTGACGGCGGCTGCTCAATTTCATTCCTCCATTTGGAATTCACAGAACCGTGGATCTGCGTTCGATCCACCCAGCATAGCCGTTTAGTTGTCTTTTAATAACCAGTAAGGCAATCAATATCTAGTGGAACTCCAATCACTGACATAACAGGACACTTCCGGAGGAGACATTAAAAACAATACACAACATTGAAAACCGCCCTCAGGTCTGTGCTTGGTCAACCACCCAAGTTCCTAATGATTCTCATGGGCGTGGGCTACTCTACTGACCCCCTGATCTGTGGGTAGTTCTTTACCACTACTGACCCCTGATCTGTGGGTACTTCCTTACCACTACTGACCCCTGATCTGTGGGTACTTCCTTACCACTACTGACCCCTGAACTGTGGTGTTTCCTCCGGGGAGAAGGTGGTTGCATCCTGCATCGTGTATATTTGTTCGACACACACAAACCTCTAAGCAGGTGATGCATCCTTGTTCAAACTATCGACCTATGTATGTATGTATGTATGTAATAAAGACACCCTGACTATCGAGGATGTTTGTAGAAGGGGTATTTTATTTTGAAAGTGATACGTTACACTGTTAAGAACTAATACATACAAATAAATACACTCATGAGCTACTGTGGATTTATCAATGCCCATATTTTCATCTTATATATTACTTAGTCTTTTTACTGTCATTATCTTTGTTGTGCATATTATATTTGCAAAACAATTTTTTATTTGCAGCTTGCAAATACAAAATGTGTATTTTTTGACACCAGCGTGTCAAATATTATGCCATTTATCTATATACCGTGTATATAATACAACACATATGGTTTGCTGTGCATATATAGGCTACATTTTGAGCTGGGATTTTAAACATTTACAAAAATAATTTGTAATCTTTAAAAGCTTTCTTCTCATCCCGCGTGGAGAACAATCGCTTTCTCCACCTTCGCGCTTGTCTGTCGAGGGGGCGTGTCTCCCGGCGGCGTTTCGGCCTTGCGATTGGCCGAGGACCGTTCTTTTTCTCCTCCGTTTCCGCTTTGTTTCCCCTAGGCCCCGCCCCCCGCCGGGATAATGATAATAACGACCAAGATGGCCGCTACTACGGATGCCTCCCTGCGGTAGCCTGCCGATAGTTTCATGGAGCCGCATCCCAAAGTACATTTTCCCCGACAATTTGGATCCTTGTGTGTCACCGAGAAGCTCCGCGGGGAGCTACTGCGTGGAGTAATAGCCCAGAGGCGGTGATTAAAGCACATATAATAATAAGAAGAGAGCTAGAGCTAGCCCCAGCAGCTAGCTGCTAGCTTAGTAGTGTGAGCTGTAAGTGGAGCCTCTTGAGGTGAAGCCTCCTGGTGTCCGGGCCGGAGGAGAGCTCCGCGGAGAGGAGGACAGCTCCACGGACGGTGTCGCTATCCGGTTCCCCAATGGCAGAACCGAGGAAGGTGCCCTTCATCACAATCTCGTCTTTCAGCGCCTCGCCAGCCTCCTCCTTGGAGTCCAAGAAACGCCGGCGAGAGGATGAATCCGACAGCCCGGTGGTGAAAGATGGAGCGGGTGGTGGAGGAGGAGGAGGAGCAGCCGCTGGTGGAGGAGGAGGAGGAGGAGGAGGAGGTGGAGGTGTTTTCGGTAACGTGCAGAGCGGTGACACGGAGCCGGGGCACGAGAGACCCACGGTCCGCCTCGACCTCCCGCTGACCGAGCCGAACGAGCGGGGATCCGCGGAGTTCAACTACACGGAGCTGGTCCGGTCCACTTTAACTCAGGTTAGATGGTCCCTTCCACTTTAACTCAGGTTAGCTGGTTCCTTCCACTTTAACTCAGGTTAGCTGGTCCCTTCCACTTTAACTCAGGTTAGATGGTCCCTTCCACTTCAACTCAGGTTAGATGGTCCCTTCCACTTTAACTCAGGTTAGATGGTCCCTTCCACTTTAACTCAGGTTAGCTGGTCCCTTCCACTTTAACTCAGGTTAGCTGGTCCCTTCCACTTTAACTCAGGTTAGCTGGTCCCTTCCACTTCAACTCAGGTTAGATGGTCCCTTCCACTTGAACTCAGGTTTGATGGTCCCTTCCACTTGAACTCAGGTTAGATAGTCCTGTCCAGTTTAACTCATGTTAGATGGTCCTGTCCACTTTAACCCGGGTTAGATAGTCCTGTCCACTTGAACTCAGGTTAGATAGTCCTGTTCACTTTAACTCGGGTTAGATCGTCCTATCCACTTTAACCCGGGTTAGATGATGGGTGGAGGATAGTAAACCACCATACAGTGTTAACCCTGGTAAGTTGGTTAGGTTGGTAATCATTTAGATATGCATTTTGTTGTTAACCCAGAGACGAATGAAGAGGCCATGAATATAATCGGTTGATAGTTTATTTGTTTTGAAAGTTGTGGGAAGGAAAGGCCTTGGAGCGTTGTGATTAACTGACCTTTGACCTTTTGGTTGTGTTCTCCAGGTAAAACCCAAAGCTCCTGCGGTCTGTAAAGGACTGACTCCGCCCCTCGACCCCAGCGACCCCTTCGCCGACGACGACCGGGAGCAGCGAGAGGTGGAAGAACTCGCCAAGAAGTTTGAGAGTAAATACGTATGTGTCAATGTGTTCTATGAGCTGTTGCATCATACTTGAAGCCGGTCCAAGGAGGCCGGTTGGTGTGTGTGTGTTGTTTGCCAATGTTGTGATGTGTCAATAAAGTTGAGTTGTTTGTTATTTCAGGGCGGTGCTCCGAAGAAGAAGAAGCGGGATAGGATGCAGGATTTGATTGACATCGGCTATGGCTACGACGAGACAGACCCCTTTATCGATAACTCAGAAGCTGTGAGTTCATACGTACATACATGTATTGTATTATAATGTGTATTATTTTAGTGTATGTATTTGGGACACCCATGAGACAACACCCACTGAAAAGAACAAAGATTTGTTTTGTTTGCCACATAAAACGGTAAAAGATGTTTTGAACATGTCGGTTTTCAGTGTGTAGGTTGCTAGTGCGGAGGTTGTTGTTGTGTCACATAGCAGCTAAGACTTTGAAACCAGTAACATGCAGATGCGGAAGCATAGGAGATTTCTAAATTAGTAGTAGTTGTAGTCGGTATTTTGTTTTTTAAATTCGTTGTAGGATGAAATTGGGGCCCTTGAGTGGGAGTGGTGATAACTAACTCCTCCCCTTCCCTCTTCCTGTGGTCAGTACGATGAGCTGGTGCCCGCCTCCCTCTCCACCAAACATGGTGGCTTCTACATCAACATCGGCATGCTGCATTTCAGGCCCGCCTCCGACACTGAGGGGGAGGAGTCTAAGGCAGAGGCCAATCACTTCAAGGTGGGTGCACTGATTAGACGCTTCCCATGTAGACCTGTTTATTGGAAAATCTAGCGTGATTAAGCGTCTTTTTACCCTGACTCAACAGTCGGCCAAGGTGATAATTCAATTAAAGTTCCTTCAATATATGGTCTTGGTCACACAGTTTTGACACAAAGTAATAATTTGTCATATTCCGATACAGTTTTGTAGCTTATTTGTTTACAGAAGAGCCAATACAATGCTCGCATCAAACTTTTAAATCTGTTCTTTTAGTTTGACTTCCGAAGTATTTAAATGGCCATAGATCCAAACAATCTAATTAACCTCAGATGGTTTTCCCAACATTGTGTTCCGAATTATTCTTTTTTTTTTAGAAGTAGATACCTATGATGATACACATTGCTTTGCCATATTGAATTATTAGTTAATACAGTCAGGTATTAGTGAGTGCAATAATTAAATAAAATGTGCTATTCTGTATACCTGAATATTAAAGGTACTATAAGTAAGAATCAGTGCACTCTGAGCTCTGTGGGTTGAGACAATAACAATCAGAAACTAATGTTAGTTCTAATCATAATTAAACCTTGTACACCTATGAAATACATATATATTTTTTTTATTATCCACGCTTACATGTCACTTCGTTCGACCCGACTCAAATATAAGATATCAGCCCAAAAGCTGTTCTACGCAACAGAGTCGGTGAAGCTCATGTTTTAACTTAAACTACAACCTGCTAGAACTAACATTAGTTTCTCATTGTTATTGCAATTACCTCGAAATGCACTGATTCTTACTTAGTACCTTTTAAAGGGAGGTGTTAGTTTTCCCAGTGAGCTACTGCTGCTTGGTGTGAGTTATGAGCTCACCTGCTCCTAACGAAAGCATCATGGCGTCCTTCTGCGTCTCTGAAGCAGAAGGTGAAGGAGGGCGAGGAGCGTGGAATCAAGAAGAGACGCAAGAAACAAGATGGCGTCAACAACATGGAGGACAAGAAGCCCAAGAAGAACCGCGTGACCAAACAAGGGTGAGAACAGACGGGATGGCGTGGTGGGTTGTGGTCCCGGCTGGGAGGAGTTGGGATCAAACCCCAATGTCGACTGTAGCAGTGAATGCTTTGTCAGTTTTTAACGAGGGCTAATTGTAGTATTTTTTACAGGTTGGTCATTGGGTAATTAACCCTTTTTGTATTTTTCTGGCAATAAGCAATATCATGATAAATAACAAAATAGTAAAATGGTAATAAAGTTGGATTTAATCAAATCTTCTTTCCCATATGAATGAGAATCAGTTTTATTGCCATAGTTTTTACAAACTAGGAATGTGCTTTTGTGAAATTGGCGCATAATGTTGAACATTAAACAAAGTAACAATAGAAATTCTGTAAAAGGCAATAAGATATACAGTATAAAAAATGTATTAAAATTGAGACGAGACAAACATCGATGTGTTAAGGCTGCGGTGCGTCCATCAGTCAACAACAACAACAACATGAAAGCAGGAACAGTGATGCTGTGTGACACCTGTGACTCCTCCTCCTCCTCAGGGTGTCGGTGCTGAACCTCCACCGGCCGGAGAAGAAGAAGAGGAAGAAGCTGATGAAGGACTCCATCCAGCTGGCCAACATGCTGCGCCGCTTCTCCCGCGAGAAGGAGGAGCTCCGCAAGAAGCACGTCCCGGGAGGTGGAGCTGTGGGCGGAGCCACTGGTGGGCTGCCCGCACGACCTGCCGCCGGCGCCAAAGCGCTGCACGGCAACAACAACAATACCACCACCAACAACAACAACAACAACAACAACACCGCCGCCGCTCTGCTCAACGCCCAGCCCAAGGTTGCTGGGGGCAACGACTTCGGCGTGGGTGACCTGAGCGCCGACCCGGCGGTGATGTCACTGCTGGGCGCGGCCAGCGACAACACCGATATGCTGCAGGACCTAATGGGAGACCTGGACTTCGCCATGCTGGACTCCCCGGGGAGCCCTGGTCATGGCGAGAATGGTGGCGGGCTGGGGGCGGGGCCTAAAGCGGGCGGTGGAGGAGCGGGAGGGGTCGCCCGGGTACTGTCCCCTCCCCCGCTGCCCGGTGGACTGTCAGCCCCGCTCATCAAGCGCATCGAAGACCTGCGGGCGGTAAGGACCACACCCACGGACACGTGACCACAGTCACATGATCACGGCAACTGTTGCATGTACCACCCTGTTCCACTTCCTGTTTCAATGGCAACATCGTCTTTTAGGAAACTACTATTTAAAAATAGCAAGTCTTGTATGCGCCTCTGGCCTGGGAGATTTGGCAGCGAGAAGGAATGACAATTAGCTGTTTCCGTGGCAACCGAAGCTGTGATAGATGAAGTGGTTGAGGTGAAAAGAGCCAACTGTTTTCTCCTGGCAGAGAGAGCGAGCGAGAGAGAGGGATAGGGGGCAAGATGGAAATGTGGGGGAGAGAGAGGAGATGAGGTGGTGGCTGAGTCTCCAGGTTCTCCTTAACGCAACACAACGTTTGTCCTTCCCAGAGTTCCCCATGTCAGGTTAACAGAGTACTGTGTGATCATGACCTCTGGCTACGGGACCTGGCTCTGTGTAGTCTGACCCGTGGCATCACCGCCACCATGAGTCCTAACACCCAGTCTCCTCCCGCCACCATGAGTCCTAACACCCAGTCTCCTCCCGCCACCATGAGTCCTAACACCCAGTCTCCTCCCGCCACCATGAGTCCTAACACCCAGTCTCCTCCCGCCACCATGAGTCCTAAACACCCGATCTGCTCGGGCATCACACTGCACACCGCAAGCTTCAGCTTCAGTAGCGGCGTGCGGAGACGGTCGTCCTGGAAACGGAGTCATGCTCGCGGTCAGTCCTCTGGCGCACCACTGGGCCGTTCTCTTTACTTGTTAGTCGCTTAGTCGACACTTATCCAACGTGACTTAAAGTTGAATTCAGATACGCAGTAGTAACAATAATTAGTTACCTATTAGTTACCTTCACATATAATAACATGCATGTTGAGGGTACACAATACCATGTACCTGTATGTTGAGGCTCTATAACAGCATGCATGTTGAGGCTATATAACAACATGTATGTTGAGGCTATATAACAACATGTATGTTGAGGCTATATAACAACATGTATGTTGAGGCTATATCACAACATGTATGTTGAGGCTATATCACAACATGTATGTTGAGGCTATATAACAACATGTATGTTGAGGCTATATAACAACATGTATGTTGAGGCTATATCACAACATGTATGTTGAGGCTATATCACAACATGTATGTTGAGGCTATATAACATGTATGTTGAGGCTATATAACAACATGTATGTTGAGGCTATATCACAACATGTATGTTGAGGCTATATAACAACATGTATGTTGAGGCTATATAACAACATGTATGTTGAGGCTATATAACAACATGTATGTTGAGGCTATATAACAACATGTATGTTGAGGCTATATAACATGTATGTTGAGGCTATATAACATGTATGTTGAGGCTATATCACAACATGTATGTTGAGGCTATATCACAACATGTATGTTGAGGCTATATCACAACATGTATGTTGAGGCTATATAACAACATGTATGTTGAGGCTATATCACAACATGTATGTTGAGGCTATATCACAACATGTATGTTGAGGCTATATAACAACATGTATGTTGAGGCTATATAACATGTATGTTGAGGCTATATAACAACATGTATGTTGAGGCTATATAACATGTATGTTGAGGCTATATAACAACATGTATGTTGAGGCTATATCACAACATGTATGTTGAGGCTATATCACAACATGTATGTTGAGGCTATATAACAACATGTATGTTGAGGCTATATAACAACATGTACGTTGACGCTATATAACATGAATGTTGAGGCTATATAACAACATGCATGTTGAGGCTATATAACATGTATGTTGAGGCTATATAACATGTATGTTGAGGCTATACAATAACATGCTGGTTGAGGCTGTATAACAACATGTATGTTGAGGCTATAGAATAACATGCTGGTTGAGGCTATATAACAACATGTATATACTGTATGAACCTGTACCTTTATATGTACTTTTATAGACCAACATGTACCTGTATGTTGAGGCTGAGCTTCTTTATATGTACTTTTATAGACCAACATGTACCTGTATGTTGAGGCTGAGCTTCTTGAGGCGTTTCAGCAGGGCCTCTTTATTGCAGGGGACAAACGCCTCCAGGTGAGAGTACACCGCCGACCGGACGCCATCCGGCTGTTCCTGGACCTGCAGCTCAATACTGACACACACACACACACACACACACACACATACACACACACACACACACACACACACACACACACACACACACACACACACACACACACACACACACACACACACACACATACACACACACACACACACACACTTAAAGTTCACTTGATACTTGATGAAAACGGTTCACCACAATACTAGATGAAAAGGGGAGAGGGGTCAGCCGGGGTCAGGGGACTCACTCTAGTAGGATGTTGTTCATGTCCAGGGTGAAGAACTTCTTACGGCCCTCCTGGTCAAACTGGCGGGACGCCTGGTGGTGAGAGGAGACAGGGTGTTAGGACTCATGGTGGCGGGAGGAGACTGGGTGTTAGGACTCATGGTGGCGGGAGGAGACTGGGTGTTAGGACTCCCACTCTTTATCGCCACGGTGGCCAAGTAAGACCCCCCCCCCACTCTGTATCGCCACGGTGGGCCAAGTAAAGACCCCGCCCCCAACTCTTTATCGCATGGTGGCCAGTAGACCCGCCCACTCTGTATCGCCATGGTGGCCAAGTAAGACCCCGCCCCACTCTGTATCGCCATGGTGGCCAAGTAAGACCCCGCCCCCACTCTGTATCGCCAAGGTTGCCAAGTAAGACCCCACTCTGAAGTACTCATACTGAAGTATATCACCCTGAAGTACTGGTACTGAAGTGTATCCTACTCAAGTACTGGTACTGAAGTGTGGTCACATGACGGCAGGCAGCAGTCTGAGGAAGGAGAGAAGAACGGATCTGAGGAGGAAGATGAGGAGAAGCCAGGAAAGAGAGTGATGGGACCTCGCAAGAAGTTCATCTGGGACGACAAGCTCAGGTCTCTCTCTCTGTCTCAAGATCTCTCTTTTTTTTTGGGGGGGGATTTTTTGTATTTATTAATTATTATTTTTTTAAACTGCAGTGTAATGACAATAAAAAAAATGTCTCTCTCTGTTCCCCCCCCCCCTCAGGGTGTTGTTGTGTAACCTGGTGCGTGTGAAGCTGGACTGCTATGAGCTGGAGGGCCAGAGCTCTGTGTCCCCTGAGGACTACCTGAAGACCTTCATGGAGATGGAGGTCAAGCCTCTGTGGCCCAAGGGCTGGATGCAGGCCAGGTACATCTTGTTCCTGGAACTGTATTTATTATCTTATGTGTTCTTACTTGTATCGTTTAAATCTATAACTATATTTTTGGGAATATAAAGCAAATCCTCTCATTGAACTGGGAGGGGATGATGTAGTATTATGTAACCATATTATATCATCAATGGGTTATTGGTGGTGACGCAAATGTGTGTTTTAGAACATAACGCTTGTTGAGAACAATAGAATAGACGGCTCAATCTTCAAAATTACAGGTGTGTGTGTGTGTGTGTGTGTGTGTGTGTGTGTGTGTGTGTGTGTGTGTGTGTGTGTGTGTGTGTGTGTGTGTGTGTGTGTGTGTGTGTGTGTGTGTGTGTGTGTGTGTGTGTGTGTGTGTGTGTGTGTGTGTTCTATGAGTATTTCTATAGAATGTTTGCTTATCTTTTCCCTGCAGGATGCTGTTTAAAGAGAGCCTGCCGATACACGGTCAACTGACAGGAAGCATGTACGTCATCACTTCCTCTTCAACATCCTCCTGTACGCCCTCATTGGTCAGCCTGCCTGTCACTAACCCTCTTCCTCCCTCCCCTTCTCCCCGCAGGGCTAAGAAGAGGATGTTGACGGCTCCCAAGGCCAAGCCCAAGGTAGCGTTCCTCACCATCACCACCGCTGACAATACATATCAATGTTGGTTTCTGATTGGCTGTGCTGTGTCATGTGATCACAGGAGATGGGTTGGGTCCAGCGCTCCACACCCACGGCGAGTGCCACGCCCGCCCCCAGCCCTGTGGCTCCGGCCACCAAGCGGCTCCCTCAGTCTCCCTCGGAGCCCATCTGCCTGGACTCCCAGGACGAGGAGGAGCTGGCGCCGCCCTGCCTGGACTCCATCTCCCAGGCGCTGGCCATCCTCAGCAACGCCGCCAAGGGCCTGGCGCATGGAGACAGCCCCCCGTCGCCTGACCACGCCAAGAGCCCCGCCGCCGCACAGCACGCCTCACCGCTCCTCCAGCAGCAGCAGCATAAGAAGAGTGTGGTGGGCGTGGCCAGCGCTCCTCCCTCCTCCTACGTCTCTACCTCCTTCTCCACGCCCGCCTCGCTGTCCCGCACCCCTACTCCCTCCTCTTCCTCCACTCTGTCCTCTGGCCGAATGGAGGGCCTGGCGTCCCTCAAAGGTCTGTCCCCGGCCCACAGACATTCTGTCCTCAGTGGCGCCCCCCGGCCCACTGCGGGTGGCGGGTCGTCGTCCCCCAAGCCCCGGCCGCCGCCCACCGCCTCCCCTCTCATGGCGCCAAAGGGCGTGTCCACGCCGCCCTCCGGTCTCCTGAAAGGCAGCAATAACCTTGTCGCCTCACCACAGTCCCGCGTTCACACGCTGACCTCTGCCCCCTCTCACATGACGCCCCAGACCTCCCGCCAGCCCCACCCCCTCCACAACAAGCCCTCCTCCCTGACCCCTGGCCTATCCTTCAGCAAGCCCATACTGACGCTCAACAAGCCCTCCTCCCTGACCCCTGGCCTGTCCTTCAGCAAGCCCACCCCAATCACCAGCAAGCCCACCCTGACCACAAGTAAGCCCACCCTGACCCCCAGCAAGCCCACCCTGACCACCAGTAAGCCCACCCTGACCCCTGGCCTCTCCTACAGCAAGCCCCCCTCGACCCCCGGCCTCATCCACAGCCGGCCCTCCGTCAACACCAACCTCTCGTACAGCAAGATCTCCTTGACCCCCAGCAAGCCCACCCTGGCCCCCAGCCTCTCCCATGCCACCCCCCTGTCCAGCTTCATCACCCCCATGCAGGCCACCCTGACCAAAACCAGCCACAGCAGCACGGCGCCCATCATCAAGCTGACCGTGCCCTCCGCCCATCCCCACCCCAGACCTCAGGCCACGCCCCCGCTGCTGCGACACACGTACACGGCCAGCAAAGGCCTCGCCCAGGGCTTCCGCCCACCCTACTCAGGTGCCACAGGGGGCGGGGCCAAGCAGACGGGCGGCGGCTACGTCGGCCCGGCGAGCCAGAAGCCGCTGGCGGGGGTCAACAGCACCACCAGCACCACCAGCCTTACCAGCACCTCCACCTTCAGCAAGCATTCAGGGGCCACGCCCACCACCGCTACAGCCAACGCAGCACAGCGCCAGAGGTCACTGGGTGGGACTACTCAGGGGGCTAAGCCAATCACGTCCATTTCCTTGCCAGCAATGTCGTCTCCATTGCCACAGGTGTGTACCCCACAGGTACCACATCATACCATTTAGTCATTAATCAGATCCACAGAGACTAGGTCTAGGCTCCTGGGTCTAGGCTCCTGGGTCTAGGCTCCTGGGTCTAGATTCCTACCTCTAGGTTTCGAGCCTATCATGACCGTGGACAACAAGAGAAGCTCCACCCCCTGTTGTTGTCGTCATGGCTAACAATCTCCTCCTCCTCCTCTTCCTCTCCCAGGTCTCCACAGCGGGGGGCAGCAGTCTGCTAGGCTCCGCCTCCTCCCTTCCGCTGGGCTTCGGGATGCTGGGCGTCTCCCTGCCCTTCCAGCTGCCGCTGCTCAACCTGCCGCCCCTCTCCACCACCGCCTCCACCGCTGCCGCCAGCGCTCAGGCAGCCAATAACAACGCTTCGTTCTCCGCACTGACGCAGAGTGAGTGACAGGCGACTGGGTTCCCTTGACGACGCCAACTCTTCACCACCTGCTGTGATTGGTTGATTAGCCGAATGCAAGCAAATTCTAAATCTGCCCTGTAGTGACATCTCATGTGGGAGTTCCACTCATGTGATTTCGAAATGGCCGATCATCATCACACCTTGTGGTGGATAAAAGGTGATGCTGCCGTAGCAGCTAAATATGCTGAGCGGCTAAAGCTACGTTGTTGAGGGTTAATCAGCAGGCGGTGGCTGTCTGTATGCCAGTAGTTAGTCTGTGGCTACTGTCCTCCTTGTTGTCTAGCTACCTGTGTAGATGTTGTTGTCTTATGGAGCTGAACTGTTGTGACCCCATGCTGTGTCTGGATGTACCCACCCCCACCCCCGCCCCCCCCCACATGCTCCTTTATAACTCCATCAACCTGTCATCAACACTACCCTCTCTGCCTCTCTCCGCTCTAAATCTCGTACTCCCAGTATAATGATCTCCTGCACTGCTGTTTGTTTACACTCTCGCATTCATAACAAACCCCGCCTCTCCTGTGTTGCTTATCATTGTTTGCCCCTCCCTGTTTCTGTCACCCCACTTCCTGTCTCCACCTCCCCACTTCCTCCCTATTGGTTCCCTCCAACCATAATGTGCCCTGCTTTACCTCCTCCTCCTTCTGCTGCTCCTGGGCGGCTTCCTCCTCCTCCTCCTCAGACCTCTATAAGAGCCTCCAGGCGGGGCCTCGGCTTGCTCTGCCCCCCCACTTGCAGATCGCTTTCTCAGGTAAAACCCGGCCCCTCCTCCCCTGCCCTCTGGATGTGGGGCGGGAAACTCCAGGTCCAGACAGTTTAACAAGTCCTGATGGGTTTTCACTCGTTGGCTGACTGCAAAACCCAGAGCAGATTACCCACTCTCTGGATCTGGAGCGATCCCACCACTGTGCCCTTGTTTGCGCTTCTGTCTGCTCTGTTTGCTGTTTGTCTGGGGGTCTCCGTCTTGTCTGTCTGTCTGTCTGTAGCCATTCTAACTGCCCTTTGTCCTGAAAGTTGCTTGAATGCTTTAATGTTGTGTTCACACTTTCTGCTCCTGTTTTCATTGGTGGCTCAAGAACTCTACTCTTCCCGTTCAGATGTCAATCAAAGCCAGGGCGGAGACTCCACCAAGAGGAAGAACCTATGATGGAGCACCTAGCCAGACCCCTGTCCGGCAGGGACCAATCAGGGATGAGCGTAGCTTTGAGTGATGGATGAATCAACCACTCACAAGCAGGGACTAGAGGGGGGTGGGGACGCTGACACACTTCATCAGGCTAGGATTGGCTCACAAGCAACCAGTACAGGACTTTTTCTAAACTATTTGATAACTTTTTGATACTATTATTCATAGAATTGATAAATGAAAATGACAATTATCATTTGTCAATGTTTACAACATAGACCTATATCACTGTGGAAAGGCATGTATGGGATGTGTGTGTGTGTGCGCGTGTATGTGTGTGTGCTCAGGGGTGGGAATGTGTTGCGCTGAATGTCTCTTCCTCTGATTGGTCGGTGTCGAGTTGGTGCTTTTTTTCTTTTTTTAAATAAACCATTTTTAATTAATACTTAAATGCCTGTAAAGACATGTAAATTGAATGCAAACTGTTCAATTTGAGCTTTTGTTTTTTTAGAAAAGTTGTACTTCAAGAAAGAAAAAAAACTTGATTTCTCTTGTACAGAACTGAATTGAACTTCTGAATTAAACAAAACGCCTTATAAACATTTGGCAGGAATATCTGAGTCCACCACGAGCATGCTGCAAATCACATCTATTCTGTACAATAAGCTCATCTAACATAAGATGGTGTTAAAAGAAATGGTGAATTAGTTTGAAAAGACTTTATTTATAACAGATTGGCTTGAGACTTCTCGGCAGGCTTCAAAAGGTTTACGTTGAGTCTTTCAGGTGAGTTACAGCACTGAGTCCTGCTACAGGCGGTCCCCAGGCCCACCAGGGGGCCTGTGTGGGAGTTCGGGCGCTAACAGGCACGGCAACACGAGGATATTTCATCAGAACGAGTCAAATCAACTACCAAACTGCTTGTAAGCTACAAATACGAAAATAGTTCTGCCGGTCATATATGCAAGTCTGTTTAAAAAAAAAAAATGTAGCACGCAAGCAGAAAACCCTTACAATACAAAATGCGGAGGAAATGAAAATCAACGTATTTCTATGCATGGTCTTCTATTCATGTTTGTGTCCAGTGGTTCTGGCAGCATCAAAGTGGTGCCCAGGTGTGCTGGGACGTCAACACCCCCCCCCCCCCCCCCCAGAACAAAAAAAGTCGCTTGTGAGAAGATGCCCGGCGGTTATTTGACCAGAGGTCTGGTTTTGTCGTCGTCGCCACACTGGTGCGCTTTGTACTTCTTCACCTCGGCCATGTACTTGGCCCAGGCGTCGCTCTTACCGGGCTCTGCCTGTAGACAACCAGCAGAACGGGGGTTAGAACACAACACACACACCAACCACTAGGGGGCAGAGGAGACACCGGCGACCCGCAGGAACTTACAACTGAGTCCGGTTTGAGTTTCTTCGCAACCATGCCGGTCTTTAGGAAAACGCCTCCTCGCCGCTTGCCCACCTGGGGGGAGGAGATACAAGACTGACACCGTTACAGGAGAGATATAGTCTGACGGGAGACGCTATAGTCAAGCCAATTAAACCGTGAACCGGATGGCGTTCACATATGAACAGTATATGTGTCAATGGATGGTGTGTATTAGTGTAAAGGGGCTATATTTTTTATAGCGATTAGCCATTACAAGCAGTTCCAAAATTGCCATTGTGACGAAGATGTATGATGGATAGACTACCAGCTGGTACAGTCCGCTGGTCGTCTGATCTAGCCAGCATACATCTGGGTGGACACTCCCACTTGTGATGTCACAATGACTATTTTAGTCAAAATGACCATTAAAACGGCTTGCTATGGTTCCTTGCTCAGGAGCCCCAGGGCACAGCACTGATCATCATGACCTGGTATCAACACATCGCTCATCTCATTACTTTACTGCCTGGGTCCTTACAAAGCTGGTCGGGGGAGGAGGCTTCTTCTCCACAGCTGCAGATTGTTCTTGTGGGTCCGTGGCGGGTCCATGTCCCTCCCCGAGCTGCTGCTCCTCCTTCCTCCTCTTCTCCTCCTCCATCTTCTTCTTGAACATCTCCATGAAGCTGCCGTCGTTTGGCGAACGCGTTGGCCCGCCCCGGACCTGCTGACGCCCGGCGCCGGGCTGGAGGGCGACCCGGGGCGGCTGCTGCTGCTGCTGGCGGTCGAGTCGCCGCTGCTGCCACTGCTCGGGTGGACCTTCTGCTGCTGCTGCTGCTGCTGGTGGTGATGATGGTGGTGGTGGACACGTCTCGAATCCATCTCGTCTCTTTGGCCCACAAACAGATGGTTAGGAATACAGCCCGAGTATAAAGCAGACGGCTCGGGTCCCGGTCGAGAGGAGTGTGTCGCTGGGTTAGCCGCACAAAGCACGTTGCAGGGCGGAGTGGTCTCGTCCGGGAGCCCCGCGAAATGCCGTCCAAGCGGCCCGAACGGTCCGACGGGTTTTAAAAAAAACAAAACAAAAGCAAGGGTTGGACTTCAGTGAAAGTTGTTCACCGTTTAGAGAATATAACTACCGCATTAGGGCTAGCGCCGTGAGCTAACGATGTGTTTACACGGGAACACGTATCCCCAGAAATGCACACCCACATTAAGACAAAACGAGCCGCTAAACGAGAGGAGATAAAGGCCGGCGGCGTCGCCCTTACTGCCCGTGAAATCCACGCCAAGCCTGAGATATAACCGGAGATTATCGCGTTTTCCTTCCATTTAGTTTGTTTTTCGCTACTCGCGGTCGGCCATCTTGGCTCCTATCCGCTGGTGTAGTGTGCAGCAGCAGCGCCCCCTGCTGGCTCCTCCTTCTCGCTGCTGACGTCACCGTGTCGTGTGCCGCTGCAGCAGCGCCCTCTGCTGGCTCCTCCTCCTCGCTGCTGACGTCACCTGCAGCAGCGCCCTCTGCTGGCTCCTCCTCCTCGCTGCTGACATCAGGATGTTATGAGTCTAGTTGTTGATATAGTAATAATAGAATAGAACTTTATTAATCCCGAAGGAAATTCTTGTGGCAGGTTGCATAGCAATACAGTACAATAAAACAATATGGAAAACAGTGTAATATTATTGGACATGACATTAAGAATATTGCACATGATGATGAGGAGATGAGAGGTAGTGTTATAGACAACATGATAATAATAATAATAATAATAATAATATAGCACATGATGTTGGGCAGTAATATTAATATTGCACTTAATACTGAGGAAAGTGCACATGATGTTGAGAGGTAATATTGCACATTATATTGCTGTGTTCATTATCTTGTATTTCAACTGTCCTTCCCACAGAGGGGGGAGGAGTTATAGAGTTTGATGGCCACAGGCAGAAAGGACCTCCTGTGGTGCACCTCGGTAATCTCAGTCTACGGCTGAAGGTGCTCTGGTGTGACTCCAGGTGGTGTGCAGGGGATGGGAGGCGTTGTCCATAATACTGAGTAGTTTACTCAGCATCCTCCTCTCCGAGACCTCCACCAAAGACTCCAATTCCACTCCCAGGACAGAACCCTCTTTCCTGATGAGCTTATTGAGTCTGTTAGCGTCGGCTGCCTTCACCCTGCTGCCCCAGCACACAACAGCTAGAAGATGACGCTGGCCACCACAGAGTGATAGAACATCTGCAGCATGGTTTTGCAGACATTGAAAGATCTGAGTCTCTGTAGGAAATACAGGCGACTCTGACCTTTGTTATACAGGGCCTCTGTGTTTTTAGTCCAGTCCATTTTATTGTCTATGAGAACACCCAGGTAGTTATATTCCTCAACAATGTCCACCTCGGTCCCCCTGATGCTGACCGGTTTCGGGTGAGTTGGTTCCTGAAATCAACCACCAACTCCTTTGTCTTAAAGGTGTTGAGTTGCAGGTGATTTAGTCCACACCACTCCACGAAACTGTCCACCTGTCCTGTACTCAGACTCCTGCCCCTTTCTGATACAGCCCACAATGGCAGAGTCATCCGAAAACTTCTGCAGGTGGCAGGACTGTGAGCTGTATCTGAAGTCTGAGGTGTAGAGTGTGAACAGGAAGGGGGACAGGACTGTCCCCTGAGGTGCTCCCGTGTTGCTCACTATAGTGTCTGACATGTTGCTCTGCAGCCTCACATGCTGTGGCCGACCTGTGAGGTAGTTAGTAATCCAGGCCACTAGTGGAGCGTCCACCTGCATGACCAGTAGCTTAGTCCCAAGCAGGGCAGGCTTTATGGTGTTGAAAGCTCTTGAGAAGTCGAAGAATGTGACTCTTGGCCCTGGAGAGAGGAGAGGAGGGGGAGCAAGCGGGGAGAGGGGAGGAGAGATGGGGGGGGGGGAGGGAGAGGGGAGAGCGTCACAGGAGGAGCTGGGGGGAGGGTGGAGAGGAGCCACATCGTCAAACTTGTTGAAGAACAGGTTTAACTCATTGGCCTCATCCAGGTTTCCCTCCCTCCCCTGGCCAGTGATGGTTCTCATGCCACTCCACACCTGCCTGAGGTTCTTCTGTTGGAGCTTCCTCTCAAGCTTTCTTCTGTAGCTCTCCTTGCTCTCTGTGATCTTTTCCCTCAGTTCCATCTTTGTGTGTTTACAATGGAGACAATTTACTTGTCTCTTACTCAACTTACTTACCATGATCATGGATATAATTTTTAAGTGCACTTAAAAAAAGTAACTTTTTTTATATAGCCTAAAAAATGTTGATGCATGAGGCAGTTTGCCCCATCCATTTAATTTCCATTGGATTCATTGCACTCAGATTAGTTTTCCCTTCCATATTTAAGGGGGGAAGAATAAATAACATTAACAAGGTGGTAAAATAGCTAGGCGAAAGCAACATTTTCAATTAATGCTATTCATGAAGCAACGGGAAATGCCAAATAAATCAGAATTTCAAGAAATTTAAATAGAAATATACCATTAATAAAACTAAAGATAGAGGGAAATGTGGCAACAGCATTTAAGAATAATTTTATATCTGTGCTCTATTCTATTGTCTGTGCTTATGTGCTCCTTTCCTTTTCTTTTTTATATATAAATCAACCTGGCAGGGACTGCAGATTAAAAATATGTATGGCTGAATCTGGCACATTTACATGACTACATGTTAATGTGCATTGTCCCTTCTTAAACAAACATTTCCCTTCAGGAATTAAAATAAAAGTACCCATCATCCGCCAACTCAAATCCAAATATGGAAGATTGGAATGCAATGTAGAAACATATACATGTACATCTTGTCATCATAATATTCTATATGCCTATAATAAATGCCAATTTATACTAATTAGGAGTAAGGATGATCTTGTTTGGTGGTGATTGAAGCTCAGGTAGATCAATAAAAACAACAGACAGCACACATTTCTTAAGTCCCCATTTATTTGTAGTGCAGACTAGCGACTAGGACTAGAGCATATACCCATACAACTGGTTTCCTAACCCCATCTTTTAGAAAAGTACCATAAGATCCACCAGACGGCCTAACATACAAACATGGAAATCAAATCAACTCAATAATAATTCAAACAAACCCCAAATCGCAACATCCCAAATCATGCAGATGGGCAGTGAGAAAAAAAACCACATAAATATCCAGTATTCAACCAAAAGTACAAGAAGTGAGGTAAACACACACATTAAGGGCCTCAAGCGGAGTTCATGGCCTCTAACAGAGGTCATAGCACAGACATTACATCTAGCAACAAACATTGCTAGATGTAATGTTTGTTTTAAAATTACAAAAAAAAAGAAGGTGCTAGCTATGCTACTTCATACAGCTAAATCATACAACCATCATCACAGCAGTGGATTTCATTTTGAACTAATAAAAATATACGAGCTATAAACATTCATAAACTAAAGAGACGAAGGGTTGGGAGTTCAATCCAGCATATAATTGAATACTTTTAAACGTTCCGTGATTCATCGACTCACATGGAGTGACAGCTGGAACCTTTCTGCTCCATCCAGCATATGATAAGTCATTCATTAATATCAAGGTGACATGATAATAAGTCATTCATTAATATCAACCTGACATATGATAAGTCATTCATTAATATCAACCTGACATATGATAAGTCCTTCATTAATATCAACCTGACATGATAAGTAGGTCCCTTCATCAACATCGTCATGACAATGTCAGCCTTTTTCAAGGTCTACCCTGTTAGGCTCCTTCAAACTGGTGGCCACATCCAGGCTGTGGCCTCCTAAAGTGTACCAGGAGACAAGGTTATGTCCTCTGAAAGTGTACCAGGAGATAAGGTTACGTCCTCTGAAAGTGTACCAGGAGACAAAGTGCCACATAAGTGAAGTATTGCTGTACAGTGGCCTGGAGGGGTCTATAGTAGTTGACTCTCTAGTTAGCATACAGGCAGACCGACATCAAGGGAAGCTGGTCAGTCATATATTTTCAAAGGCACTGGGTGCATGTTGGGGGACAGGGGGGGGTGGGGTGTTGAAAGTGCTTTGGTGAACTTAGTGTCCCATCCTACCCATGATTCACATTATACAGTAAAGATTAAAGCCTCAATATACAGTCACTCTGTTCCACGTCTATCAAACACCACAAAACAAAGGGAAACCAAACTCTATAGTAAGTAACGTCTAAAGTAAAGTAGTTAAAAACCAACCCGGCCAGTAGGTGGCGCCATTACTCCATGCCGTAGCAAAGCCTGGTGGAGAACCAACCAACGCGGCACTCGCACAGACAAGACTTCAAACAGAAAGAGGACATAAGGGGGAAAACAATTATTAAAGTAAAATGTTTAAAATCGATCTCTCTACATTTCGTTTCCATCAGTCGTATGGCATGCAGGTCTGATAGTCCACAGACTCTCAGCTGGTCGTTCTTAGAGACCAGCAGGGGCGTATCACAGTAGCAGCAGTCCAGCCCGTCTCTAGTGGAAGGCATTAAGGCAACCAAACCATGGGGGGGGGGGGGGCGGGAGGCATGTTTTGGTTAAAAAACAAAACCAAAACTAATAAACAATAACAAACCTCAAAAAAGAGTACCTTCCAGAACGGCACTTGTTCCTCATGGTAATGACACACATGGCAACAGTCACCTAGCGACCATCTTCTGAAGGCTAGCCGGGCTCCCAGGCCCAGGAGGAGAGGGAGGTCTCTATCTGGGCTGGGGTCGGGTGCGGCCCCGCCTGGCGTTGGTAGACTGTCTCTGCTGGGCCAGGAAGGACATGGCGGGGCCGGAGGGGCCCAGCCGCTCGTTGCTCACCTGCTGGTGCAGCGCCAGACCCTGCAGGAACCAGACAGAACCCACAGACGGAAAACACCGGAGACAACAGTCAGAACCACGGATGGAGAAAACCGGAGACACCAGTCAGAACCACAGACAGCCCAATGTTGGGTACAAAATGTGAGTGAGAGCGTGAGAAAGTGTGAGAGAGCGTGAGAGAGCGTGAGAGAGCATGTGAGAGTGTGTGAGAGTGTGTGCGAGTGTGTGAGTGTATGTGAGTGTGTGTGAGAGTGTGTGAGAGTGTGTGAGAGTGTGTGTGACTCACCATGTTGTACCAGGCTGAGATGATGAGCTTCTCCTCCTGGTCGTGCCGGCTCCGGTTCTTCTCATAGTCGCTCTGAAAGCGAGAGCGAGAGATACACACACGTAAGAGCCCTAGCAACCAGCCCTAACAACCAGCTCGAGTAACCAGCACTAGCAACCAGTGGTTTACCTTAAAGAGCCCTAACAGCCAGCCCTAGTAACCAGCACTACAACTTAAAGAGTCATAGAAACCAGCCCCGGTAACCAGGCCTAGTAACCGGTACTACACCTTAAAGAGCACAAGTAACCATAGTAACCAGTGGGTGTGTTACCTCCAAGTGATGCAGTCTTCTCTCCTTCTCCGTCAGCTGGTTCTTCAGGGCCTGGACGCCAGGGGAGACCACCGGCTGCTGCTGGGCCGGGTCCAGGGTTTTGATCACCTGACACAGACACACACCACACACACACCCTTAGAGTCGCAGGTGCGTGCGTGCGTGCGTGCGTGCATGCGTGTGTGTGTACTGACCGTGCGAGCCTTCTCCACGTAGCGCTTGTATCTCTCTTCCATCATCCTCATGTCTTCATCCTTCCTCTTCAGACTCTCCTGGAGCTCATCGATCCTCCTGGACACTGGGGGGGGGGGGGGGGGGGGGGGGGGGGGGGCGGAGACAGAGAGAGAGAGAGAGAGAGATGATGTAGTAGTGTTAGGAGATGAGGTAGAGATCTGCAGGGTGAGATAAGATAGAGAGACAGTTTGATGGAGACAGAGGTCTGGTTTGGGCTAGGAAGTTAGAGATGAGAGTTCAGGGGGGGCTGGGGGTGCTGACTCACTTTGGTCACCGCCCCCCACCCTGGGCTCCAGGTCATCGATGACCTCCCTCTTCTTCTGGAGGTCCGAGTGAGCCTCGTGGAGCTTCTCCCTGGTGCCACCACAGAAGAAGAGCAACCACTTTAGCGTATAGCGGCTATCCATGTTAGCCATTGAAGAAGTTTAATTGTCACATACACATACAGTAACGCAATACAAGCTAAGCTACCCATGTTAGCTGATAGCAAGTTGCTAGTACTGGTAAATGATGCCTATGTTAGCCGTTAGCGGGTGAGGATAAAACCGCCCGGTACTTACAGGTGCTCCTCCAACTTCTTCTTCAGTAAAGACGACTAGCGGGAGAAAGACAAGAGAAGAACACCGTTAAAACTACATACGCCAGGATTAAAACTACAAACTCCAGAATTAACACACACACACACACACATGTAAACACAACCGTATACACACACATACACACGACAGCAAACCCAACCACACACACACACCCGTAAACACAAACACACAACAGTAAACACACACAAGCTGTTCAAAAGTCAATTTGGAGGCCAGCCAAGTGGGATGGCTGTACTTACGATGGCCTGATTATGGCAGAGATGGTCGACGGGGAGGGAGGCGGAGAGAGAGAGGCAGAGAGATGGACAGACAAAAGGACAGACAGACAGGGCAGGAGTTAACACTGAATCACCACAGCAAACATGGTTAATGTCCACAGCAACACACACACACACACACACACACACACACACACACACACACACACACACACACACACAACACACACACCACACACACACACACACACACACACACACACACACACACACACACACACACCCGGCTGTCAGGCCTCGTCTCACAGGATGTCTCACAGGATGTCACTCGACTTGATTTCTAAATCACTGAGCTTGATTGAAGTCACTACAAATGGCTGAACTGTTTGTCATTTGTGATGGCTCCTAAACAAAGTGTCTGTTAAATGCCTAAATAGATGCTACGCCTCTAGCAAAGGGAGAGGAGGGGGGGGGGGGGGGTGTTCCTACTCACGTCCTCAGTCTTGCTGCCCTGCTCCTGGAGAGCTTTCTGGAGCTCCTCCACCTGGGACACCAACTCAGACTTCTGCTGCTGGTGCAGCCTGACAGAGAGAGAGGTGTAGAGAGAGAGAGAGAGACAGACACAGAGTGAGAGACAGAGACAGATGAACAATTACAACCAAGCAGGGAAGTTAAAACTAAATCGTAAACTTGCCCATCACATTCACCGTAGAGTAATGATGCTGACAAACTGATATATTAACATAAACACAACGTTTTAGTGAAGATAAGACCTTGGAAATCTAGCGTGTCTATATTTAATAGACATGGTGGGCATCACCAGAGAAATGGATTTGGAAATGCATTATTCCCCAGTAGTACTGATATAGTAATACTACTAATAAGTTAATATCGTCATGAGACCGTGAGCATGGAATCAGGTCTAATCGTCTCTGCAGTTCGGCCATTGTCCAGGTGGGGGCGCTGGTGTGCTTCCAGCGTGTCAGAGGCAGCTGGAGGTTGCCGCCCACACCCTGGACCCAGTACTGTACACATACACACGCACACCACCCACATGTCCACATGCCCACAGGCACGTAAACACCACGCACACTCGTACGCCCGCCCGCCCCCACACACACGCACACACTCACACACACACACACGCACACACACACAGGGACAATCTGGCTCTCTGCTGTCCTGCCTCCGCCCACACGGACCAGAGGGACGGCTGACATTTAGAGGCCGCCTCCCACCACACGGCGAACGTGACAAAAACACGCGCCGGCCGCGGGAGAACTACATGAGCCGGGAGAACAAATGTGTTCTGCTTGACGACGTGAGGAGCCCAACAAAACCCATCTGGGGCCCCCACAAAACCCATCTGTGGGCCCCATAAAACTACCAGGGCCCCCACAAAACTACCTGGGGCCACCCACAAAACTACCTGTACAACATTGTACTTTATAAATCCAAGTATAATTTAGGCTCCCAATTTGGGGTGAAGATGAAGATGTCCCCACAATGTCACTGAAGCAAGACAAGAAGTCCCAGTGGTGTCATGAGAGCGGGACAGGACACGCCCACCTGTTGTGTGTCTCCAGGGAGTTGTTGGCTCGCTGCACCTCTTCCAAGCGGCCCTCCATCTCCTGGAGCTGCTGACTGTAGCTGCCCTCCTGCACACACAGCATCCTGTTCTCCGTCTGCAGACGCACCACAGTCTCCCTGACAGGGAGGAGAGGGAGGAGAGGGGAGGAGAGAGAAGAAAGGAGAAAGGAGAGAGAAGAGAGGAGAGTCAAGTACATTTTATTTGTATAGCCCTTAATCACAGTTACAGTCTCAAAGGGCTTTACAGGCCCTATGACTATGGGCCATGTGTTTATGACACCCCCCTAACCCCATGCTGCAGATGTTCTATCACTCTGTGGTGGCCAGCGTCATCTTCTACGCTGTGGTGTGCTGGGGCAGCAGGGTGAAGGCAGCCGACGCCAACAGACTCAATAAGCTCATCAGGAAAGCGGGTTCTGTCCTGGGAGTGGAATTGGAGTCTTTGGCAGAGGTCTCGGAGAAGAGGATGTTGAGTAAACTACTCCGTATTATGGACAACGCCTCCCATCCCCTTCACGCCACACTGGTGTCATACCGGAGCACCTTCAGTCGTAGACTGAGACTACCAAGGTGCACCACAGAACGCCACAGGAGGTCCTTTCTGCCTGTGGCCATCAAACTCTATAACTCCTCCCTATAACTCCCCCGACAAGACAATGAACACAGCAATGTATTAAGACACAGTTCGTAAACTACACCTCGTTATACATGACACTTCCGCTTATGAGGTCATTGACATATAATTTGTACCCCAAAACTTTTTTCTCCTAAGGGTTTTTTATGGGGCGGATACGGCGTGATCTTTACTCTTTTCTTGTAATTGGGCCATTAGAACAAGAAAGGAGAAGTTCATCAAGTCGTACCCAGTAACAAAGGACTCAGTCTCTGATTAGAACCACTATGTGGTCAGAGTAACCGACTCCTGAGTTACACTATATAAGGTATAACGATTGATTGATTGTGTGATTATTGAATAATCAAATGAGGGAGTATGGTGGAAAAATACCATATTGGTCATATCTTATCTTGCCCACATATTTGTATATTTAACTGTAATTTGCACATACGTTAGTTATTTATCAATCTGTGGTTTTGTACTGTATCGTATCGCTATGCAACCTGGCACAAGAATTTCCTTCGGGATTAATAAAGTTCTATTCTATTCTATTCTATTCTATTCTATTCTATAGCGGCCCCCTAAGGGCAACAAATGACTCCCTTAATTAACAAGGAAGAAATCTGGAGAAGTGGGTGGGGGATCCCTCCTTCCAGGGACGGTTCGGAGTGCATTGAGTGTCATACCGGCAGAAAAAAGGGTTAACAAAGCATTACGGAGAGAGAAGAGGAAAGGAGAGTCGAGGCTAGTGGGGGGGGGGGCCACACTGTCACGTCCAGAGACCCCCCCCCCCCCCCCCCCCCCCCCCCCCCCAATACTGCCTGCATCTCAACATACATTGATCACAATCAGAAATTAATTCATCAATTTGGGAAAAAAAGTTTCATATTATACTTTACGGCCAAGAGTTGGACCCCATTGCCCACATTGGAGCCCTTATTACAACAGAAGAACCTGAGTCAGAACCGCATATTGGCCGTAAAGTATAATATGAAACTTTTTTTCCCAAATTGATGAATTAATTTCTGATTGTGATCAATGTATGTTGAGATGCAGGCAGTATTGGGGGGGGGGGGGGGGGGGGGTTGGCGTGGTGGGGGGGGGGGGGGGGGGGGGGGGGTCTCTGGACGGGACAGTGTGGCCCCCCCCCCCACTAGCCTCGACTCTCCTTTCCTCTTCTCTCTCCGTAATGCTTTGTTAACCCTTTTTTCTGCGTATGACACTCAATGCAGAGACATCATGGCACGCAGGTAGAGTGGCTCACTTCTCAGTTTATTCTTTAATGTAAGGATATTTTTTGTTTTCGGTTTTTATGAATAGAATAGAATAGAATAGAATAGAACTTTATTAATCCCGAAGGAAATTCTTGTGCCAGGTTGCATAGCGATACAGTACAAAAACCACAGATTGATAAATAACTAACGTATGTGCAATAACAGTTAAATATACAAATATGTGGGCAAGATAAGATATTCAGACAGCGAAAACAATTGGCATAAAGACCATACTCCCTCATTGATTATTCAATAATCACACAATCAATCAATCGTTATACCTTATATAGTGTAACTCAGGAGTCGGTTACCCTGACCACATAGTGGTTCTAATCAGAGACTGAGTCCTTTGTTACTGGGTACGACTTGATGAACTTCTCCTTTCTTGTTCTAATGGCCCAATTACAAGAAAAGAGTAAAGATCACGCCGTATCCGCCCCATAAAAAACCCTTAGGAGAAAAAAGTTTTGGGGTACAAATTATATGTCAATGACCTCATAAGCGGAAGTGTCATGTATAACGAGGAGTTTACTGTAATATTGCACATTATATTGCTGTGTTCATTGTCTTGTAGGGGGAGTTATAGGGAGGAGTTATAGAGTTTGATGGCCACAGGCAGAAAGGACCTCCTGTGGCGTTCTGTGGTGCACCTTGGTAGTCTCAGTCTACGACTGAAGGTGCTCCGGTATGACACCAGTGTGGCGTGAAGGGGATGGGAGGCGTTGTCCATAATACGGAGTAGTTTACTCAACATCCTCTTCTCCGAGACCTCTGCCAAAGACTCCAATTCCACTCCCAGGACAGAACCCGCTTTCCTGATGAGCTTATTGAGTCTGTTGGCGTCGGCTGCCTTCTCACCCCTCACCCTCCCCCCTTCTCTCTCTGCCTCTCTCTCTTTCCCCACCCCTGTCTCCCTCCCCCCCTCTGCCTCTCGCTGAATGCACAGCGTTGACATGTGTCGCTGCTCCAGAAGCCAATTGCGCATTTCGCTGCTAATAATAAACTTGTTGCAGGGCTTTCATGAAGTCTTGGCAATTAGTCACATCGCAGAGAATATGGGCCGCGTGTGGGCGAGGGGATTTCACATGGAAGCCACGTTCCCTACGGGCTGAGCAGACGGCTGGGGGGAGGGGACACATGCTAGGAGCTAGGAGCTAGGGGACAGGAGTTAGGGGACAGGAGAGGACTTACTTGAACTCCGTGGGCATGATCTCTGCTGCCAGGCTCCCCACCGAGTCTCTGCACAAACCTCCTGGAGCCAGAAAACAATACAGTGACTATTCGCTAGAGCATCAGTAACCATTATAGAGAGAATATACCAGTAACTTATCTAGAGGAGAATAGACCAGTAACTATTATCTAGAGAATAGGCCAGTAACTATTATCAAGAGAATATACCAAAAACCATTATCTAGTAGAATATAATAACTATTATCTAGAGAAGATACCAGTAACCGTTATCGAGAGAATATACTGATAATTATTATCTACAGAATATGCCGGTAACTATTATCTAGAGGATAATAGACCAGTAACTATTATCTAGAGAATATACAGAAGAATATAACTAGAATATAACTATCAATTAGAGAGGAATTTAGTGACTATTCTCTCGAGAAACAAAGACCTGTAACTATTCTCTGGAGAATATATCAGTAACTATTATCTAGAGAAGAATATCGGAACCAAGAATATAGTAACTGTTATCTAGAGGAATATAGTAACTACTCTCTAGAGAAGAATATAGTAGGACGGCTCAACAGAAGTTTGAAACACTAAAAGTTCAACAACTGTTATATGCTTTTCACACTACATTTAACCCCGAGTTAAGGACGCATTTAACCCCGCATTTAACCCCAGGCTAAGCAGCGTTTCACACGTACATTTTTGAAAGAGGGTTAACACCCTGGGTTAACAAACCCTGCTATGAAGCAGAGTTTATCCATCCAACCACAGACCGCAACCTCACCTCATTTAAATATTAATGCGCTAATCACATGCGCATCTGTGAAGGATATCTTGAACATTAATTTCTCTGGACTTAAAATAAAATCGAAAACCTCCTCATACACTCTTCTCTTCTCCAGTTTCATTTTTATTCTCTCGTCACTCTCGCTCTTTTTTGTGTGTGTTTAATCAGTATCGCCATCACAGCTGCGTGATGGCAGCATTTTGACAGTGAAGCCGGCTACAACGTAAACAAAGGTCACGTGCTGGGCCGGTCCAATCATTTTCGATAACCCAGTAAATATTCAAATGAGAACGTTAACCCGGGGGTCTACAAGCTTACAGTGTGAAACGCTGAATACCCGGGGGGTCAATTGTTAGCCCAGGGTTAAATAAAACTAGTGTGAAACGTGAGATAAATTAACCCAGGGCTATTATAACCCAGGGTTAAAGTTAACCCTGGGCTAACATATTCAAGTGTGAAAAGCCTATTAGAGTCATCTGGGCCAACATGTGAAGTCTGCCGCCAAGCAACACATTATTCAGACCAGCGTGTCATTTATGTGGAGGATGAGACACAGCTGAGGCCCACCCGTCTCACTTCAACCCACCCGTCTCACCTCCAACTACCTGTCTCATGCCCATCTACCTGTCTCACCCCCAAACAACAGTCCGTCTCACCCTCAAACGCCCGTCTCACCCTCAAACGCCCGTCTCATGCCCAACCGCCCGTCTCATGCCCAACCACCCATCTCTCTCCCAAAGTAGCAGTCTCACGCCCAACCAGTCTCACTTCGAACCATGTCTCAAACACCTGTCTCACTCTTAACTACTCGTCTCACGCCAAACCACCCATATCACCCCCCACCCCAACTACCCGTCTCACTCCCAAACCACCAGTCCCACTCCCATATGACCAGTTTCACTTCAAACCACCCGTCTCACTCCCAACCACCCAGTCTTACTCCTAACCACCCATCTCACGCCCAAACCACCCATCTCACGTCCAAACCGGCCGTCTCACTTCAAACCACCCTTCTCACCCCAAACTACCTACGTCAGTCCTACCCACATGTCTCATCCGCCCGTCTCCCTCTAAAAACCACCCGTCTCACCACCACCCACCTGTCTCGCCAAGACACTTCTGCTGCACCTGGACACAGCGGAGCTCCTCGTTGGTCTCCCGCAGGGTGTCGCGCTCGGACAGCAGACGCTGCCGAGACAAGACAAACGTTTAGGGATGGACGGTTTATAGAAGAATGGATAGATGGCTGAATGATGGATGAATTATAGATGGATAGATGGCTTATAGATGAATGAGGACAAACTAGGGCGTTTACCTCCTTCTCCTTGACCAGGGCCTCGTACTTGTCATGGAGGTTCCTGTACTCAAACTGCCACTTCTCAGCCTTCATGGCCTCCGCAGAGTGTCTGGAGTCCAGCTCATGGACCTGGGAGAGAGACAGGGTGTAGGGCGCGAGTGGTTGCGACGAGCCGCGGAGAAGAGGAAGTGACCACACATCGAAGACATGAGGATTGAGAGACTAGAGCGAGACTCAAAGGACACATTCAAGTTACCTTAACAGCATATGATTCAGAAGTTAGACAGTAGTACACATTAAAAAGACCATCAGCGATCAACAACTCGCGTATAAAACTCAACCCCCAATAAGCTGTGTCATCACCTCCACCTCCTCTCCTCCCCAACTGCACCTCCTCCTCCACCTCCTCACTCCACCTCTCTCCTCCTCCTCCTACCTCTCTCTCCTCCCTCCTCCTCCACCCACCTCCTCCTCCTCCTCCTCCTCCTCCCACCTTCCTCCTCCTCCACCCCACCCACCTCCTCCTCCTCCACTCTGCACATATCTCTTGTAGGAGTCCAGCTGGGTGGCTCCTCCCCCCTCCTCACCTGTCTCTTGTAGGAGTCCAGCTGGGTGGCTCCTCCCCCCTCCTCACCTGTCTCTTGTAGGAGTCCAGCTGGGTGGCTCCTCCCCCTCCTCATCTGTCTCTTGTAGGAGTCCAGCTGGGTGGCTCCTCCCCCCTCCTCACCTGTCTCTTGTAGGAGTCCAGTTGGGTGCGGGCAGCGTTGGCCCTCCTCAGCTCCTCCTCCAGCTCGCAGGTGCGCTGCATGTAGACGGTGTTGCGCTCCTCAAGGAGGCGCACCTGGCGCCGCAGGTCCCCTAGGTCCTCCAGCTTGCGCTTGTAGGAGTCCACCAGCGCCTCCAGGCGACCCACGCGGTCCGACGAGTGGCTGGGGGAAGGGGGGGGGGGCCAAAGGTCAACAAATAACACACAGACCTCAACCTCAATCAACGGCAGAGAGGATGTAACAACATTAATAACAATAACAACAACAACAACCTCTTCACTATTGCTGCTCAGCTTCCAAAGTCCATCCATCTATGACATCACATTTATGACATCACAACCACTCCCCATTTAGTTTTATTGCTTTAGATATTAGCATCCATTAAAATGTGTTGAAAACAACAATTATATGAACATATATTAATTAGCATTGATTAGCAAGCATTATGGTGTAAATATCAACTTTATAACGAGCATCATGGAATCCAAGTTTGATTATCTAACTAGCATACAATAGACATTAGCTTTGATGAGCCAGCGTTTTGGAAGACATATTAGCATTATTGCATGAAGCATTACACAATATATGAACTTTGAGTAGCGAGCGTTCAGGATATCATCGCCCACATTAGCCTCACATGCTAGCTTGGACTAGCTAGCGTTACGCTGAACATTGGCGAGCATTAAGGCCCCCTCGTCCAGCACTAGCTGGCAAAGGGGGGTGGGGGGGGAGGTCTCACCGGAGGATGTCCATCTCATCCTTCAGGTTCTGCGCCTCCTCGGCCAGGGAGGTGAGCTCCTCGTTCCGGAATTGCAGCTGCAGCACCTCCCGCTGCAAGAGGTCGGCCCGCACACGCATGTCATCCCGACTGTTCTCGAGTCTGAGGCGGGGAGGAGAGACACAGAGGAGGAGGAAGAGGAGGAGAACCTGGGTGTTTATACTGTTCAACACGGGTTACATAAAGCAGCCTGCAGTGAATAATGGAGCTGTTGTTGGGAACATGGAGGGCCCACGGCGATACGACCAGAACATAGTAACGTGTGTCTCCAGCTAGAAACCTCCTATATAGACTCTCTCATTCATGTCGTCCACACCAAAATCCTTTTTATGCGGTGTGTTATAGTTTCTGTGTCTTCAGCTAGACTCGCCTCATTACTTAGCTTAAGGCACTTGCTGACGAGACACAAGGACGCACAGAGACATTTTCTGTCCAATTGCCGTGTTCTGATTGGCTTACGTTTGTTCCATGTGACATCAGTTACGTTGTACGACATTACAAGACTCAACATAGCATGATTGCCCTACAAATGTAATTCCTGGCCTTCCTTATAAAGGGCCCCCATTTAACTAGGTGGGATGTTGACTAGCCACAAGGAGCCATGTCACCCAGATGTATGATGGCTAGATCAGCCTACCAGTTGGTACAGTCCACTCGGAGAGGCGGTAGGCGTACTAGAAGGCTCCATGAAATTTCTAAGTGGACACTCGGATCTGACCATCGAAAGTGAGGTTTTTTGCGCATGACTCTGTGTCCTCCTGCGAATGCTTGTTGTATGTAACCACAGGCTGAAATCTCTCCCGCCCTCGCACTATATGAGAATACAGGATTTGGGTGTGATCCCCCCACACCCCCCACAAAACATAATATTCTTATGATCATGCATCTAAATTATGCTCGAGATGACATGTCTTAGTTGAAAATGGTGTCTAATTCAGTAATGCTATATGTGCTATGTAGCTGCATGCAGTTTGTGTTATACATCCTGATATCGTAGCACTCAACACTTGAGAGACGGGCGGCCGAGGCGTTCCTGTGCGGGTGCAGGGTGGATGCTTGTAGTACGTCATTGGTCGTCCCATTCCCACCTATCGCCACTGTCCCAGTTACGCCCCTCCTCCCCCAGCGATACACCCACCCCCTCCATCCTCCTCCTCCATCACCACCTCTCTCCACTACCTCCACCTCCTCCGTCCACCGCCTCCACTCATCAGAGTGTGGGCTCGCCCAGCACGTCCAAACTGCAACCCAACGCGCACTGCACGACCATCTTGTTCTCTCTCTCCACTTCTGACCACCCAATGCTGGTACCTGCTCAGCCTCCTCTGCTATCATCAAGGGTCTCAGGAGGGCCCCCCCCCCCTTCATATGCTGCTCATGCTGACAACAACAGAAATGAGAATGTTCCGGCTCTCTGTGACCAGCTGATTAACCGCCGCTAAACGGTTTCGCATGTCGAACGCACAATCAAGGCATGCGTTACTTGTGTGGAGCCATTTATCTGGTTTTTTTTTTATTCTATGACTGCATTCAATGACTGAGACTGCAGTTCTCTTTCTGCATTTATCGCTCCGTCCGTTCACAGCTGTAGCGTTAACAGGCTTCTTTCTCCCTTTCTCTCTCTGTCACTCTCTCTCTCGTCTGTCTGTCTCTCTCTCTCTGTGTATGTATCTCTGTCTCCCTCTCCCTCTTTCACTCTCTCTCCCTCTGTCTCTCTCTGTCTCTCTGTTCCTCTCTCTGTCTGTCTGTCTCTCTTCTCTCTGCTGTCTCTCTCTCTCTCTCTCTCTGTCTCTCTCTCTCTCTCTCTCTCTCTCTCTCTTCCCCCCCATCTCTCTCCTCTAGCTGTCCTCTGTCATGGAGGAGAGGACGTCCCTGCAGGTCGAAGCTCGCGCTCTCCGGGAGCATCTGAGCGGGGCCCAGGGCACCCCCGCCATCACCAACAAGAAGCTCCTCCTCCTGCAGAGCCAGATGGAGCAGCTACAGGAGGAGAACTACAGGTGGGAGGGGCCGCTCTGGCCGCCAATCACTGGGGATCCTTGCGTGATTGGATGTCGTTAGAGGGGGCTTACATGGGGGGGGGTGGGGTGGGGGGGGTGGGGCCTCTAGGGGAAGTGTCCGCCTACCGAGTGGACTGTACCAACTGGTAGGCTGATCTAGCCATCATCTGGGTGACATGGCTCCTTGTGGCTAGTCAACATCCCACCTAGTTAAATGGGGGCCCTTTATAAGGAAGGCCAGGAATTACATTTGTAGGGCAATCATGCTATGTTGAGTCTTGTAATGTCGTACAACGTAACTGATGTCACATGGAACAAACGTAAGCCAATCAGAACACGGCAATTGGACAGAAAATGTCTCTGTGCGTCCTTGTGTCTCGTCAGCAAGTGCCTTAAGCTAAGTAATGAGGCGAGTCTAGCTGAAGACACAGAAACTATAACACACCGCATAAAAAGGATTTTGGTGTGGACGACATGAATGAGAGAGTCTATATAGGAGGTTTCTAGCTGGAGACACACGTTACTATGTTCTGGTCGTATCGCCGTGGGCCCTCCATGTTCCCAACAACAGCTCCATTATTCACTGCAGGCTGCTTTATGTAACCCGTGTTGAACAGTATAAACACCCAGGTTCTCCTCTTCCTCCTCCTCTGTGTCTCTCCTCCCCGCCTCAGACTCGAGAACAGTCGGGATGACATGCGTGTGCGGGCCGACCTCTTGCAGCGGGAGGTGCTGCAGCTGCAATTCCGGAACGAGGAGCTCACCTCCCTGGCCGAGGAGGCGCAGAACCTGAAGGATGAGATGGACATCCTCCGGTGAGACCTCCCCCCCCACCCCCCTTTGCCAGCTAGTGCTGGACGAGGGGGCCTTAATGCTCGCCAATGTTCAGCGTAACGCTAGCTAGTCCAAGCTAGCATGTGAGGCTAATGTGGGCGATGATATCCTGAACGCTCGCTACTCAAAGTTCATATATTGTGTAATGCTTCATGCAATAATGCTAATATGTCTTCCAAAACGCTGGCTCATCAAAGCTAATGTCTATTGTATGCTAGTTAGATAATCAAACTTGGATTCCATGATGCTCGTTATAAAGTTGATATTTACACCATAATGCTTGCTAATCAATGCTAATTAATATATGTTCATATAATTGTTGTTTTCAACACATTTTAATGGATGCTAATATCTAAAGCAATAAAACTAAATGGGGAGTGGTTGTGATGTCATAAATGTGATGTCATAGATGGATGGACTTTGGAAGCTGAGCAGCAATAGTGAAGAGGTTGTTGTTGTTGTTATTGTTATTAATGTTGTTACATCCTCTCTGCCGTTGATTGAGGTTGAGGTCTGTGTGTTATTTGTTGACCTCTGCACAAACCTCCTGGAGCCAGAAAACAATACAGTGACTATTCGCTAGAGCATCAGTAACCATTATAGAGAGAATATACCAGTAACTTATCTAGAGGAGAATAGACCAGTAACTATTATCTAGAGAATAGGCCAGTAACTATTATCAAGAGAATATACCAAAAACCATTATCTAGTAGAATATAATAACTATTATCTAGAGAAGATACCAGTAACCGTTATCGAGAGAATATACTGATAATTATTATCTACAGAATATGCCGGTAACTATTATCTAGAGGATAATAGACCAGTAACTATTATCTAGAGAATATACAGAAGAATATAACTAGAATATAATCAATTAGAGAGGAATTTAGTGACTATTCTCTCGAGAAATAAAGACCTGTAACTATTCTCTGGAGAATATATCAGTAACTATTATCTAGAGAAGAATATCGGAACCAAGAATATAGTAACTGTTATCTAGAGGAATATAGTAACTACTCTCTAGAGAAGAATATAGTAGGACGGCTCAACAGAAGTTTGAAACACTAAAAGTTCAACAACTGTTATATGCTTTTCACACTACATTTAACCCCGAGTTAAGGACGCATTTAACCCCGGGCTAAGCAGCGTTTCACACGTACATTTTTGAAAGAGGGTTAACACCCTGGGTTAACAAACCCTGCTATGAAGCAGAGTTTATCCATCCAACCACAGACCGCAACCTCACCTCATTTAAATATTAATGCGCTAATCACATGCGCATCTGTGAAGGATATCTTGAACATTAATTTCTCTGGACTTAAAATAAAATCGAAAACCTCCTCATACACTCTTCTCTTCTCCAGTTTCATTTTTATTCTCTCGTCACTCTCGCTCTTTTTTGTGTGTGTTTAATCAGTATCGCCATCACAGCTGCGTGATGGCAGCATTTTGACAGCTAAGCCGGCTAAAATGTAAACAAAGGTCACGTGCTGGGCCGGGCCAATCATTTTCGATAACCCAGTAAATATGCAAATGAGAACGTTAACCCGGGGTCTACAAGCTCACAGTGTGAAACGTTAACCCGGGGTCTACATGCTAACACAGTGTGAAACGCTGAACACTAATACCCAGGGTCAATTGGTAACCCAGGGTTAAAGAAAACTAGTGTGAAACGTGAGATAAATTAACCCAGGGCTATTATAACCCAGGGTTAAAGTTAACCCTGGGCTAACATATTCAAGTGTGAAAAGCCTATCAGTGTGTCAGTGTACTGGGTCACTAAGTGTAGAGTATGCCCAAGCAACATATTCAGACCAGCGTGTCATTTATGTGGAGGATGAGACACAGCTGAGGTCCCACCCGCGCAGCTTCAACACGGCCACCCGTCCTTTCATAGCAGGACGATCCACGGACTACCTGTCTCCAAGTGCGGATATGGCCATGACTACCTGTCTCACCCGGTGACAAACAACGAGTCGTCGTCTACCCAAGTCAAGCAGCCTCGGTCTCACGCTCTCAAGACGGCTCCGTGTTTCTCGCATGTTTCCAGACCGCTGTCCGTTTCTCGATTATCTCACGGAGAAGCGGCCTTTACCAACGCAGTTCTCTCTTCTGCCAAAACTAAAGGCAGTCTTCACGCCATGACCAGGTTCTTCAGAGACGGCTCCGTGTTTAGGACGTGAGATGGGTGGTGGGGGTAGATGAACCCATTGTCTCATAGACGAACCTGTCTCCACGCTTGCGTTAAGCTGAACTGTCAGTGAACCTCTGACGCCCAAGGTGACCACGATCTCCATGGGATATTGCTAACGGCAGCCCACCGACCCCAACTACGCTGGTTCCGTTGAAGTCATTGGTTCGCAAACTGCTTGCATATTTCGGGAGTGGGCCAAATGCGCGTCACCCGTCTCACTCCCAAACCACCAGTCCCACTCCCATATGACCAGTTTCACTTCAAACCACCCGTCTCACTCCCAACCACCCAGTCTTACTCCTAACCACCCATCTCACGCCCAAACCACCCATCTCACGTCCAAACCGGCCGTCTCACTTCAAACCACCCTTCTCACCCCAAACTACCTACGTCAGTCCTACCCACATGTCTCATCCGCCCGTCTCCCTCTAAAAACCACCCGTCTCACCACCACCCACCTGTCTCGCCAAGACACTTCTGCTGCACCTGGACACAGCGGAGCTCCTCGTTGGTCTCCCGCAGGGTGTCGCGCTCGGACAGCAGACGCTGCCAAGACAAGACAAACGTTTAGGGATGGACGGTTTATAGAAGAATGGATAGATGGATGAATGATGGATGGATAGATGGATGAATTATAGATGGATAGATGGCTTATAGATGAATGAGGACAAACGAGGGCGTTTACCTCCTTCTCCTTGACCAGGGCCTCGTACTTGTCATGGAGGTTCCTGTACTCAAACTGCCACTTCTCAGCCTTCATGGCCTCCGCAGAGTGTCTGGAGTCCAGCTCATGGACCTGGGAGAGAGACGGGGGGGGGGGGAGAAAGAGAAAGTGACACAGAAAGACAGAGATGGAGACAGAGAGAGACAAAGGCTTAGTTCCAATAGATTGAGTCAGAAGTTTATAAAGACGCCATATCGGTAAAAAACCCCAAACTTGTACGATTCATCCAATCATCCCCCACACCTCCCCCTCACCCATCTACTCCCCCTCCCCTCCCTCCCTCCCTCCCCCCACCCACCTCCTCTCCTCCTCTCCTCCTCTCTTCCTCCTCCTCCACCCCACCCACCTCCTCCTCCTCCACTCTGCACATATCTCTTGTAGGAGTCCAGCTGGGTGGCTCCTCCCCCCTCCTCACCTGTCTCTTGTAGGAGTCCAGCTGGGTGGCTCCTCCCCCCTCCTCACCTGTCTCTTGTAGGAGTCCAGCTGGGTGGCTCCTCCCCCCTCCTCACCTGTCTCTTGTAGGAGTCCAGCTGGGTGGCTCCTCCCCCCTCCTCACCTGTCTCTTGTAGGAGTCCAGTTGGGTGCGGGCAGCGTTGGCCCTCCTCAGCTCCTCCTCCAGCTCGCAGGTGCGCTGCATGTAGACGGTGTTGCGCTCCTCAAGGAGGCGCACCTGGCGCCGCAGGTCCCCTAGGTCCTCCAGCTTGCGCTTGTAGGAGTCCACCAGCGCCTCCAGGCGACCCACGCGGTCCGACGAGTGGCTGGGGGAAGGGGGGGGGGGGCCAAAGGTCAACAAATAACACACAGACCTCAACCTCAATCAACGGCAGAGAGGATGTAACAACATTAATAACAATAACAACAACAACAACCTCTTCACTATTGCTGCTCAGCTTCCAAAGTCCATCCATCTATGACATCACATTTATGACATCACAACCACTCCCCATTTAGTTTTATTGCTTTAGATATTAGCATCCATTAAAATGTGTTGAAAACAACAATTATATGAACATATATTAATTAGCATTGATTAGCAAGCATTATGGTGTAAATATCAACTTTATAACGAGCATCATGGAATCCAAGTTTGATTATCTAACTAGCATACAATAGACATTAGCTTTGATGAGCCAGCGTTTTGGAAGACATATTAGCATTATTGCATGAAGCATTACACAATATATGAACTTTGAGTAGCGAGCGTTCAGGATATCATCGCCCACATTAGCCTCACATGCTAGCTTGGACTAGCTAGCGTTACGCTGAACATTGGCGAGCATTAAGGCCCCCTCGTCCAGCACTAGCTGGCAAAGGGGGGTGGGGGGGGGAGGTCTCACCGGAGGATGTCCATCTCATCCTTCAGGTTCTGCGCCTCCTCGGCCAGGGAGGTGAGCTCCTCGTTCCGGAATTGCAGCTGCAGCACCTCCCGCTGCAAGAGGTCGGCCCGCACACGCATGTCATCCCGACTGTTCTCGAGTCTGAGGCGGGGAGGAGAGACACAGAGGAGGAGGAAGAGGAGGAGAACCTGGGTGTTTATACTGTTCAACACGGGTTACATAAAGCAGCCTGCAGTGAATAATGGAGCTGTTGTTGGGAACATGGAGGGCCCACGGCGATACGACCAGAACATAGTAACGTGTGTCTCCAGCTAGAAACCTCCTATATAGACTCTCTCATTCATGTCGTCCACACCAAAATCCTTTTTATGCGGTGTGTTATAGTTTCTGTGTCTTCAGCTAGACTCGCCTCATTACTTAGCTTAAGGCACTTGCTGACGAGACACAAGGACACACAGAGACATTTTCTGTCCAATTGCCGTGTTCTGATTGGCTTACGTTTGTTCCATGTGACATCAGTTACGTTGTACGACATTACAAGACTCAACATAGCATGATTGCCCTACAAATGTAATTCCTGGCCTTCCTTATAAAGGGCCCCCATTTAACTAGGTGGGATGTTGACTAGCCACAAGGAGCCATGTCACCCAGATGATGGCTAGATCAGCCTACCAGTTGGTACAGTCCACTCGGTAGGCGGACACTTCCCCCCCCCCCCCCCCACCCCACCCCCCCCCATGTAAGCCCCCTCTAACGACATCCAATCACGCAAGGATCCCCAGTGATTGGCGGCCAGAGCGGCCCCTCCCACCTGTAGTTCTCCTCCTGTAGCTGCTCCATCTGGCTCTGCAGGAGGAGGAGCTTCTTGTTGGTGATGGCGGGGGTGCCCTGGGCCCCGCTCAGATGCTCCCGGAGAGCGCGAGCTTCGACCTGCAGGGACGTCCTCTCCTCCATGACAGAGGACAGCTGGGGGGGGGGGGAGAGAGAGAGAGAGAGAGAGAGAGAGACAGAGCGATAGAGACAGACAGAGAGACAGACAGAGAGAGGAACAGAGAGACAGAGAGAGACAGAGGGAGAGAGAGTGAAAGAGGGAGAGGGAGACAGAGATACATACACAGAGAGAGAGAGACAGACAGACGAGAGAGAGAGTGACAGAGAGAGAAAGGGAGAAAGAAGCCTGTTAACGCTACAGCTGTGAACGGACGGAGCGATAAATGCAGAAAGAGAACTGCAGTCTCAGTCATTGAATGCAGTCATAGAATAAAAAAAAAACCAGATAAATGGCTCCACACAAGTAACGCATGCCTTGATTGTGCGTTCGACATGCGAAACCGTTTAGCGGCGGTTAATCAGCTGGTCACAGAGAGCCGGAACATTCTCATTTCTGTTGTTCTGTTGTGAAGGGGCCCTCCTGAGACCCTTGATGATAGCAGAGGAGGCTGAGCAGGTACCAGCGTTGGGTGGTCAGAAGTGGAGAGAGAGAACAAGATGGTCGTGCAGTGCGCGTTGGGTTGCAGTTTGGACGTGCTGGGCGAGCCCACACTCTGATGAGTGGAGGCGGTGGACGGAGGAGGTGGAGGTAGTGGAGAGAGGTGGTGATGGAGGAGGAGGATGGAGGGGGTGGGTGTATGTATACTCACCTGCAGGCACCTGGTCCCAGTGTGAGCACAGCAACACACTCAACACCTACACAAGCTTCAAGCACAGACAGCATGCTTTAGCATCGGGGGGGGGGGGGGGGGGAATCACACCCTGACAGGAGCGAATCTCTAGCCTGTGGTTACATCAACAGGCAGCGCAGGAGGAACACAGAGTCATGACTACATGACTCACATCGAGTCAAAGTTATTGGCTTCAATGCGGAGGTGAAACACTAGAACTTAGAACACTGTTCTTGTCACAGAAACGCTGTGTGTCACACACACACACACACACAGGCACACACGCACACTTTACAATCCAACAACTAGCACACAGCAAACAAACGATAACCGGAGGAACAAGCCAGAGATCAAACAGACCCCCGGCAGGGCCTCAGGGGTCCACCAGCATACGATGAGACCCCGACCCAGTCCCGGTCAGCCCCCCACCCCCGCTGACCCGATCCCCACCTGCAGCTCCAGGATCCGGCAGCGCTGGCCCAGGTCGTCCTTCTCATCCGCCTCTTCGCTGAGGAAGTAGTACTTCCTGGACTGCAGACAGGAGACAGGAGGAGGAGTCAAGAGGAGGAGGTGGGAGGGAGTAAACTGGAGGGCGAGGGGGTGGGGGGGTGGAGCAAGGAGTGGCAGGACAGTAGAGGAGGAGACAGAGGCAGGTAGGACAGGAGGAGTCAGAGGCAGGTAGGCCAGGTGAAGGAGGAGTCAGGTAGTACAGGAGGAGGAGTCAGAGCCAGGCAGGAGAGGAGGAGGAGTCAGAGGCAGGTAGAAACAGGGAAGTGCGGAAGGGGGGAAAGGGGGGGGGGGGGGGGGGTAGGAGGAGTGAGGAGAAACAGCACAATAGAGGAGGTATCATGCAGGCAGGACAGGAGCGGGGGGAGAGGAGGAGACGTCTGGAAGACTCACCTGGTGGTCGAAGTCTCCGTAGGTCTCTGGACTCCCAGGCTCAGACGGTGGGTCTTTGGCTAGAAGCTGAACGCAACACAAATCATTGACATTAGGCTCCGGGAGTAGAAAGATTATTATTTTTTCTGTTCGTCTTTTGTTGTTTTATGACGAAGATACGGTACATTTCCCACAGTTCCTGTCAGGGATTAATATGTATATAATATACCGTATATATAGATCTATGTGTTTCTAAGACAGCCCAGACAAGATAGCACAACTGCACTCAGACTTGCATACAAACCCATGTTTTCTACTTCATGAATGAAATGAAGGGCAGGTTGGTGAAGGTGGGTGTGGTGGTGGTGGTGGTGGTGGTGGAGGTGGGTGTGGTGGAGGATAACAGAGTCTCACTTTACCTCCTGAATGGCTGTCATGACAACGTGCTGGACGGATTCCTCCAGGGTCATGATCTGCTGGATCTGCTCTGAGAGAGGAGAACCAGAGAGTGCCAGGGTCACAGGCTCATGTATGCTGACCTGAGAGCTAATGTAGAGCAACATGCTAACAAGAGGGCTAATGTAGAGCAACATACTAACTAGAGGGCTAATGTAGAGCAACATGCTAGCCAGAGGGATAATCTAGAGCAACATGCTGGCCAGAGAGCTAATGCAGAGCAAAATGCTAACCAGAGAGCTAACAAGCTAACGCAGAGCGACATGCTAACCAGAGGGCTAACAAAGAGCAAAATACTAACCAGAGAGCAAATGTAGAGCGGCATGCTAGGAGCATTCACATGTCTCTGGTTAGCATGTGAAGGTTTCTATATTCATTATGGTTTTATGACCCGTATGCTTCGGATTAGGAAAGAATTATGTCATCTGTAAAATATGCTCCATTGTGTTCATCTCATGAGCCTGGGGTGATTTAAAATGTGTTTGGACACTACGGGAAAAGGCCTCATGTGACCCCATGAAGAAAACAAGCGTCCGGGGGCCTCCAGACCCCCAGCTCTCCTACATCACGTGACTGGGCTCAGGGGGGGGGGGGGTAGTCCTGGCCACCTTCTCCAGGGCGGAGCGGCTTACCTTGCTTCTTCTCACAGCTGACCGCACAGCCGAGCACCAGCTGCACCAGCCGGCCCAGCTCCGTCTCGTCGCCGTGCTCCCCGATCAGGTTGACGTCCGGCAGGTGTCGCTCCGACACAGAGTGGCCAAGCACCTGGGCGCGGTTGGGGGAGAAGGTCACCAGAAGGTCAACGAGGTCGCCGAGAAGGTCATAGGAGGTGGGACGTAGACGAAGTAAAGATCCGGAACGTACATTGAAGATAGGGGTTAAAAGTATTGGGAAGAAGAAGTTAGAAGTGAGTTAGCCAATTTAAGAGATGAGGGGAAACGGAGCAGAGTGTAAATCACAAACAGAATGATGAAGTGTTGAGAAGATGGCAGTGCGTACGATTCATGGCCAACAACTTTTGTTCAGAGAGAAGGAGCCAAGAAACAGATCTTACGTCATGGTAGTACTCCAGCATGCTCTGGAGGATCTTCTTCAAGTTGTTGACCTGAAGGAACATGACAACCAATTAAAGACATGACTATATTATCATATTCTGAGGGATCAAGGCAAACAGACACCGAAAGACACGGAGGGCATGATGTCGTGGGGTTACCTTGAGGCGCCAGTTGGCGTCGCTGTCTTCCTTGATCCTTCCCAGCCATGTCTCGTTAAACCAGGAGGGGTCTCTGTTAACGACAGGAAAGATCAGCCGCCGTCGCCCCCATGACCCAGGGCAACCCCGCTCTGTGACATTTAGAATGCGCTGGTGCGTGGTTTAAAACCCTCTTTAAGTAGCAGATGGCGGTAATGAACAGGCAGTGATACAACTCAAGGCACATCTGCCTCCAGTTATAAATTAATCAGAGCTGGCAGATTTTCAAGAAACAAGGGAACATTTTGTTTTGGATTTCAGAATAGTTCTGTCCTCTTTGTTTGTGTGCATGTGTTTGTGTGTGTGTGCGAACAGAGAGTACACATGATGCAGCACAATCTCAGAGTGCAAAGGTCATTCCAAACAGCCAAGTACAGGGGCACACGGACGGACGGACGGACACACACACACTTTTCAATGCAAAACAAACCATATCCCAGTTGTATAACCTGACAGATAAGCAAAACCTCCGTCCACACGAGCATAGCCTTCAATCAGTTCTTCACACTCACATCCTGTGCAGCACGTGTGCTATGGCTACTCCTGTAGTCAGGTCGCTCTTGCTGGAACATGAAGGCACTTCAAAAGTCTGCAGCTAGAGATTCAGATTTAAACAAATGAAGGTAGTTAGTGGGGGGTGCTTCACTGATGTAAAATAAAAAAACATTGAGGATGAGATTTAAAAGGCAGGACCGACCACTGTATTGGAAAAAAGGTATCTTTGTATAACACGGTCTGCTGAAATGAACAGGCCTAAATAGTAAAGTTTTAATGTTTTTGTTTGGAATGAACATTAAAAGGAAGAAAAAAAACAAACCACTCCAGCACACCAAAGGCACCTGCATTCTGTGTTGTATGTTCCTAATCGCTACTTAATGGTTTCTGGGAAGTTAAGCCGCCTTAGGAGTCAATAAAACAACACTCGAACCTAGTTAGCAGGTTAATAGCAAAGCCCTGGTTCAGCTGCAGGAGCTTTAACGTAGAAACACTCATGTAGGGATTATTACTGGGAGCTAGTCGAGTTGGTGTTTTTGAGAGGCGTTCTTATCTGAGACAGGGTGATGTTGTGATGTTGACTCTGGGTTATTTATTGATGACAACATGCATGCATCAATAATGAGAGGTAGAGACAACAAGGAAGCAGCTGTTAGCTAGCGACCTGGACCTGTTAGCGTTTACATCAGCTGAACTATGAACTATGAGCTATGAGCTATGAGCTCATAGGATATGACAACATGACTTCATTAAACGCAAGGTGCACAATTCGATTTTTTTCTGATCGTTGGTCTGTAGCCAGCCACCTGCTCACATTACACGGGGAGGTGAGCTAGCGTCGTTAGCATACCTCTCAACTTACCCAGTTTAGTAAGGAGTCACACAACTCCGCCTTGTCCAGACTCATCCTCTGGTCCCGCTCGGTGTACGGGAAGCGTGTCTTGAAACCAGCTACGGGTTGTGGTTTAGGGAGGCAGTTTGAGTGAGTTACTTTGACTCGTACCAGTACTTTTTTAGTTGTTTTTTTTAAACCCCGACTCACACAACCCGCGGCTTTCCTGCTTCGCGTTTCCTGTTTCGCGCGCTGAGCCCTGCGAGTCGCCGTATTCACAGCGTCGTCACGGCAACAGCGAGAAACAGCTATAAAAAGAATAGTGCAAATATTTTCTTTAGTCAAATTAAGTGATTCGTTCAACGAAGCATGTCAAAAGCAAAACAAGGAGAAGTTAAACAAAAAAAAGTAACAATTAATTAGTTAAATTATTTAATTTGTTACATTAATTAATTAATGAAACAAAGCACCATGTCAAAGGCAAAACAAGGAGACGCATTAAAAGTTTGTTTTGTTTTTTATAAAACTATATAAAATTAATAAGGACAGTAGTTAGTTTAGTGTATTTCCAGGCGTTGCAGTGCTGGCCTGTTGGTCTTTGGGTTGTGGGGAAACGCTCACAATGTTTAGTTTAACAGGAGAACAAAACACAAAGCCACTAGATGGCTCTAGTTGACAAACTACACCCATACACATAGAATTACCTGTTTATAAAATGGATCGAGCATATTTAACAGATACTATTTAATAACACAATTACCATAACTGTGATATTGGTGCCAATAGCAATATTTATAATATATTGATGCGTGGGGCTGCATTAAGTCTACCTGGTAATTATATCAATTATATCAATGATAAGCGTATAATCTCTATCATGGTAATTATATAAATGATGATGAGTTATACATATTCATGAATAAAACGTGTTTTTTCCTTCTCAATAGTAGCTGTGTTTATAACAGCATTCATCCCACTATATTTTCCAATCCCTGTTAATCTCAGAACTAAGCTTGTGTCTATTTATTCACACAACATTTTTCAGACTTTTCATGAACTGCTCTGTCCAGCTGTACCGGTTGACCTCACCCAGGCCTCACCCACTGCCTCACCCTCGGCCTCACCTATAATCACCTGGAGCTAGAGGGGCTGTTGCGCAATCCTCCATTCAACTTCCTGTCTTCCGGTGTCCAGCGAGCTGTTGAGTCACATGACATTGCTTGGGGTCACATGACCCGATATGGAGGACATTGTTTATTATATCAGTTGGACCGGATGTTCCTGGTCGTCCAAACAGTTTAGTATCAGAGAGGGAATGTGTACTCATGCCTATAAAGGTTTGGCTGAAGTTCACACACACACTGACTAATGCTACCTTTCAGCGTGGGATCATTTACAGTCAGTGCTACCTAGACGTTGGTTACCGTGCAGATTCAGCTGAAACTGGAAACAGTTTTCGACTGAGACATTCTGGAAATTCTTGTTTGTGTTATAATTTCACAACGCCTCAAAGCCTTATTTACCTGTATCCCTACCTGTCCCCTTCCTATAAAGAGACATATAGTCACATCCACATAGACACAGACAGACAGACAGACAGACACACCTACATAAACACAGACAGACAGACACACCTACATAAACACAGACATACAGACAGACATACCCATATAGAAGGAATAATGGGGTGTGTGTGTGTGTGTGTGTGTGTGTGAGAGAGTCTCAGTGGAGGCTTTAGTCACCCAGCGGGGAGCTAGTGGAGGTTGGACTATTTCTGTCCCTTTCCTCTTCCTCCGGTCCGATTCCTCTTTTCATTCGTTCTCTCCGTCCGATCCCCCAGATGCGCTTCCTTCCTGAAAGTCGAAATTCTGTTACTTCTCTTCTTTTCCTACACCACTGTGACGCACGGGGGTGGGGGCCCCGAGGCCCAGCAGTTGGGATTGAGTAATTATTGCTTTTTTTTTTAGATTGTGGTTTTAGTTTCTTGGAAAAAAAATAGCATACTTCCTTGTTTTATGTTTTTAATGTTTTATGCTGAATTCAACCACGTTGAAAACCCAGCGTTGTGGTGAACAGGGAGTGCATCAAACACACGGCGCTCTTATCGCCGCGCCGCCATTCCTTCAGGATTAATTATGCTCTTAATATCTAAACGATATTAACTCCCTAATATGACTCCTGGGTACACAGGGCTTTTAAAACACGGTTTCGATGCCACGCTCTCTGGCAGCACTTCAGTCACCACTTCAGACGGGATTAGTGCGGAATAAACATCAAGAAAAAGACTCTTCACTCCTGAAATAAACTCAAACATCGGTGCGGCGCTTAAGCGGGGCAGCGCTCGGGGGGCCGACGCCGCCGCTGTGCCTTTAAGCGAGCGGCGTGCCAACCATTCCGGAGCGGTGCCAGCCATTCCGGAGCGGTGCCCGGGCGCTGGGAGCCGCAGTGTTCTGGAACGCTGCGGAATGTTCTGGAATGTTGGCAGCGGCTGTGCGTGTGTTGGACTCTCCCCCCCCCCACCGCCCCCGCCGCCCCCGGAGACCTCCAGGTGTTAGTGGGGCTGGAGAGAAGAGCGGGATGTGGGAAACTTATCATAGATCAACCATGACTTGACGAATACATTTGACTAATAAATAAAATACAAAAATTAAGTAGCCATAAATAAACAGATGGATAGCTGGATAGATACGATAGAACTTTATTAATCACGAAGGACATTCTATGCAGATAGATAAATAGATAGATAGATAGATAGATACATAGATACAGACATACAGACAGACAGACAGACAGATGGATGACAGATACCGATAGATTGATACAGTAGATACAATTCATAGGTAGATAGACAGACAGACAGACAGAGGAGTACAATGTGAGAATGTGTGTGAGAAAGAGAGAGAGAGAGAGAGGGGGTTGAGAAGGGAGGTGAGGGGAGGGATATATAGAGAGAGAGGGAGAGAGGTAGAGGGGGAGAGAGGGGGGGAGAGAGAGAGCGAGGGGGAGAGGGGGGGAAGGAGGGAGAGAGACAGCGTGGGCGTGAGGATATATGTGGGCGTGAGGATATATGTGGGGGGAAAAACAGAGTAATCAAAGTCTTCTAGACATGAGGTCACTCTCCCAAACACAGAACGGCCCAGCGGCGGAAGGGAAAATGTCTGTGAGGGATTTACGGCTGTTTTTCAAACTCGTTGTTTTTTTACTTTTTGCTCCCTTTTTTTTTTGCACTTATCGACAACTCCGGTCTCTGACTAACACCCGCAGCGAGAGAGGGAGCTGCTAACCGACAGGGTGTGGTTAGCAACACACTACTGCTGATCGGAAATTATTCTCACACTTACGGCTCGCCCGTCCTCGCCTCCACCAGGAGCTCGGGGTCCTCTCAGCCACCCAGAGGGTCCAAGCCGAGCAGCTGTCGACCCTAACCACCCTGGTCCACGCCCTCACCAACCAGGTCTCCGCGCCACTCCAGTCCGGTCTCGCGGCGGCTGTTGCTCCCGTGCAGAGGGCGTCACCTGACCGGGAACCGTCTCACCTCCACTGAGCGTGAGCACCGGAGACGGCACCGTTTGTGCATGTACTGCGCCAGCCCCGCGCACACCGTCACCTCCTGTCCGACTGCGCCTTCCGGATCGCACAACCCCGGGGCGCCAAGGGGAGGAGACTCGCCCGCCAGAGTCGATTAATTAATCCCCTTTCCCGGACTAATGCCACCAGGTTTTCAGTCACTCTCGCATGGCAGGGGCAGAGACGCACCGTGCCGGTCCTCATCGACTCCGGGGCCGACGAGAGCTTTGTTGATCGCCGGTACGCACAAGAGGCGCGTCTCCCGCTTACCCCTCTAGAGAAGCCTCTCTCTGCATTCACGTTGGACGGTCAACCCATGGGCCCCGTTACCCAGCCCCTCACTCTCACGGTGTCAGGGAACCACGTGGAGAGCATCCGCCCCTACATCATCCACTCGCCCGACACTCCGTTCATTCTGGGTCGCCCCTGGCTGGAACTCCACACCCCCCACGTCTGTTGGAGTACCAGAAGCATTCTCAGCCGGAGTATCACCTGCCACGGCCGTTGCCTCTGGGGTGCCCAGACATCCCCCCGGGTCGAACGCTCCAGCCCTACCCCTCCCGACCTAGCCACCAGCCCTCCGGAATACCACGATTTAGGAGAGTCTTTTAGTAAGGAGCGCGCCCGCTCTCTTCCTCCACACCGGCCCTACGACTGTGCCATCGAACTCCGCCCTGACACTCCCCTCCCGGCCAGTCGTCTGTATAATCTTTCAATGCCGGAGAAGGTGGCGATGGACAGCTACCTGGCTGAGGGTCTCATCCGACCATCTCAATTCCCGGTGGCAGCGGGGTTCTTCTTTGTGAAGAAGAAGGATGGGGACCTGAGGCCATGTATAGACTACAGGTTGCTGAACAACATAACCATCAAAAACAAGTATCCTCTCCCCCTCATGAGTTCCAACTTTGAACCCCTCATAGGGGCGACCATTTTCACAAAGTTGTATCTCCGGAGCGCATACCACCTTGTGCGCATCCGAGAGGGGGATGAGTGGAAGACCGCCTTCAAGACCCCCCGGGGGCATTACGAGTATCTCGTGATGCCTTTCGGCCTCACCAACGCCCCCGCCGTCTTTCAGGCGTTGATGAATGACGTGCTCAGGGACATGTTAGATGTATTCGTAGTTCTTTACCTTGACGACATCCTGGTGTTCTCCAGGAGCGTTGAGGAGCACGTCCAGCACGTCCGTATGGTCATCCAGCGTCTCCTGGAGAACCGCTTGTTTCTCAAGGTAAAGAAATGCATCTTCCACTCCCCATCCGTGGAGTTCCTGGGGCTCATTGTGGAGGGAGGACTGACCTGACCAGACCCCCGCAAGATCATGACAGTGGTTGAGTGGCCCCAGCCCTCGACCTGTAAGCAGCTACAAAGCTTCCTCGGCTTTGCCAACTTCTGCCGCCGGTTCATCCGGAACTACAGCCGAGTAGCTGCCCCCCTTACTCACCTCACCTCCACACTGCCTCCCTACCTCTGGACACCAGCGACCAGCACCGCCTTTGCTGCGCTCAAGGAGCGTTTTACCACCGCCCCGGTTCTCCTCCACCCAGACCCCTCCCGGAAGTTCGTAGTAGAGGTGGATGCTTCGGACACCGGTATCGGCGCAGTACTCTCCCAGCGGTCAGCGGAGGACCAGAAGCTCCATCCCTGCGCCTTTTTCTCCCGCCGGTTCTCCCCAGCCGAGGAGAATTACGACATCGGCAACCGGGAGCTGCTGGCGGTGGTGGCGGCCTTTGAGAAATGGGCCACTGGTTGAAGGGGTCGGAGCACACCACTCTGGTCTGGTCGGACCACAAGAATCTGACGTTCATCCGCGCGGCCAGACGCCTCAACTCCCGCCAGGCAGGGTGGGCTCAGTTCCTGGGGAGGTTCGGGTTCACCCTCACTTTCCGACCTGGGTCTCGCAACACGAAGGCGGACGCCCTATCCCGCCTCCACAAGCCTGAGGGGAGCCCCCAGGAGCCTGAGGCCATCCTCCCTGCCGCATGCATCGTAGGGGCGGTCGTCATGGACATAGAGGGGTTGGTCAGGCGGGCTCAACGCACCCAACCCGGCCCAGGCAACGGTCCTCCTCGCCGGCTGTTTATGCCGGTCCCGGGTGCTCCAGTGGGGTCATGCGAGCAGGGTGGCGTGTCATCCAGGAGTCCACGGCACCCTCTCCTTCCTGGCCCGGCGGTTCTGTTGGCCGTCCCTGGGGGCGGACGTCCGGGAGTTTGTCGCAGTCTGTTCCGTCTGCTCCCGCAGCAAGCCCTCACATCAACCTCCAGCTGGTCTCCTGCGCCCTCTCCCTGTTCCCAGCCATCCATGGTCCCACATCGCCTTGGATTTTTTGACCGGTCTTCCTCCCTCCCGAGGGAACACCGTCATCCTCACAGTGGTGGACCGGTTCTCCAAGGTGGTGCACCTGGTGGCGCTTCCAAAACCTCCATCCTCAGCGGAGACGGCTGAACTCCTCACTCAGCACGTATACCGTCTCCACGGGCTCCCGAGCGATATAGTTTCGGACCATGGACCGCAGTTTACCTCCCAGGTCTGGCGGGCCTTCTGCAAAGGGATCGGCGCTACCGTCAGCCTCTCCTCGGGGTACCATCCGCAGACGAACGGTCAGGCCGAGCGCGCCAACCAGAGCCTGGAGTTCGCTCTGCGCTGCGTCTCGGCTCTCCACCCCACCTCCTGGAGCGGGGACCTGCCCTGGGTTGAGTACTCCCTCAACGCCTTGACCTGTGCTGCCACCGGCAGGTCGCCGTTCGAGGCCTCCCTAGGATACCAGCCTCCGCTGTTCTCTCTCCAGGAGTCTGAGGTCTCCGTCCCCTCGGTCCAGGACCACCTCCGACGGTGTCGCCGGATGTGGAGGGAGGTCCGCACCGCCCTGCTCCGCGCCAACGAGCGTTCATGCCGTGGGGCAAATCGCCGCCGCACCCCTGCTCCGGTATACCTGCCTGGTCAGCAGGTATATCTCTCCACGGCTGACCTCCCGCTTCAAGTTTCCTCCAGGAAGTTGGCACCGCGCTATGTCGGCCCCTTCATCATTGACCACGTCCTGAACCCGGCGACGGTGCATCTCAGGCTTCCCTCCTCCCTGCGGGTCCACTCGGTGTTCCATGTCTCCAGGGTCAAACCGGTCTCCTCAAGCCCTCTCATGCCCGCTGCCCCGGGCCCCTCCACCCCCTCAGCTGTTCGACGGCCATCCCCAGTGGACGGTGCGGCGGCTACTGAGGGTGCGCTGTCAGGGTCGGGGTTTTCAGTGCCTGGCGGACTGGGAGGGGTATGGCCCGGAGGAACGTAGTTGGATCGCCTCCATGGCATGGCCCTCGCCTCCACGTCCGTCCCTTTCCCCTCCCGCTCCTCTGCGCGCCACCTTGGACCAGGCATACGGCGTTCCGGCTCTCCAGAGTTCCCCCCGGCTACCAGGTGCTCACGTCCCCCATCCCCCGCCGGCCCTGTCCTCTCGGCAGGCTCCTCCCACTCCTCTCACCTCTCGGAGTCGGAGTCCGCCATTCCCTGCACGTCGGCGCAGGCGCAACGGCGGAGCGGCGATGACGTCGCCACAAGCGCGACTCTCCGCACCTGCTTACCATCCCTAATCACCGCACCTGCCTCTGATCTGCAATCACCGCCAACCATACCAGAACCTGGCCTGCACTCCACCCGGGGCCCGAGGTCTTTCCATAGACTCCTGGTGGTAACATATGCCTCGTATCACACAGTGTAGTATTTTTCTCTCGCCAACTAAACTTCTCGCAGTTGTTGTGCCAAGCCCTGTTTTTTCCTTTGCCGCATCCGTGATCTCTATCACTTACCTCCCTTCTCCTTCTCATCCCTCCAGCATCCCGGAACCCTCTGCTGAGTCGAGCCAACCCACAGAGGCCTTCTCCCGGATCCCATTATTTTTTGTGGCAATCTCCTTTGTTGTTATTAAACCGCCCTTTTGGCTTGAACTCCAACCTACGCCCCCTCCTTTGCTGTGCGCCTGGGTCTCACCTCAACACCCCCCCCTAACACACACTTCCCAAACGATGATAAAGACAGGACATTCTATACA
>PIJE02000087.1:478452-483452 GCA_002895965.2 Coryphaenoides rupestris
GTGGTGTGTGTGTGGGCAGTGCCAGGGTGGTGGTGGTGGTGTGGGCAGTGCCAGGGTGTGAGGTGGGTGGTGGTGGTGTTGTGGCCGGTGCCAGGGTGTGAGGGGGGTGGTAGTGGTGGTGGTGGTGGTGTTGTGGTCGGTGCCAGGGTGGTGACGGTGGTGTTGTGGGCAGTGCCAGGGTTTGAGGTGGGTGGTGGATGGTGTTGTGGTCGGTGCCAGAGTGTGTGGTGGTGTTGTGGGCGGTGCCAGGGTGGTGGTGGGTGGTGGTGCTGGTGTGTGCGGGGCCAAGGTGTGGGTTGTGTGTTGGGTGGTGGTGGTGGTGTTGTGGGCGGTGCCAGGGTGGTGGTGGTGGAGTGGGCAGTGCCAGGGTGGTAGTGGGTGGTGGTGGTGGTGTGTGCGGGGCCAGGGTGGTAGTGGGTGGTGGTGGTGGGGTTGTGGGTGCGGCCAAGGTGTGGGGTGTGTGTTGGGTGGTGGTGGTGGTGTGGGCAGTGCCAGGGTGGTGGTGGTGGTGTGCGCAGGGCCAGGGTGTGTGTTGGGTGGTGGTGTGGGCAGTGCCAGGGTGGTGGTGTGTGCAGGGCCAGGGTGTGTGGTGGGGGTGGTGTGGGCAATGCCAGGGTGGTGGTGGGTGGTGGTGGTGGGGTTGTGGGCGGGGCCAAGGTGTGGGGTGTGTGTTGGGTGGTGGTGGTGGTGTGGGCAGTGCCAGGGTGGTGGTGAATGCCTCGCAGGGTGTGTTGGTACAACAGATCTATTGTTGCTGCCGGTCACTCCATCCACGTCAATATGCCTGGTTACCATGGTGCTGATTTACTGAGGAAGTGTGTGTATAGTGATTTTTTAAATACTCAAAATAGAAATATATATATATATATATAGAGATATATACATATAGGAGAGAGAGAGAGAGAGAGAGAGAGAGAGAGAGAGAGAGAGAGAGAGAGAGAGAGAGAGAGAGAGAGAGAGAGAGAGAGAGAGAGAGAGAGAGAGAGAGAGAGAGAGAGAGAGAGAGGTAGAGAGAGAGAGGGGGAGAGAGAGAGGGAGAGAGAGAGAGAGAGAGAGAGAGAGAGAGAGAGAGAGAGAGAGAGAGAGGGGAGAGAGAGAGAGAGGGGGGAGAGAGAGAGAGGGGAGAGAGAGAGAGAGAGAGAGAGAGAGAGAGAGAGAGAGAGAGAGGAGCGAGAAAGAGAGAGAGAGAGAGAGAGAGAGAGAGAGAGAGAGAGAAAGAGGGATAGATATTGTGTGTTTGTGCGAGTGTATGTGTGTTTCAGTGTGTGTGTCTGTGAGTGTCTGTGCGACATTGTGTGTGTGTATGAGTGTGCGTGTGTGTGTGTGTGTGTGTGTGTGTGTGTATGCATGTGTACGTGTCAATGTTTTTTCCTGCGTGTGTCTGTGTGTTTATGTGTGTGCGTGTGCGTGTCTGCAAATGTGTATGCGTGTGTGCGCATGTGTGTGCAAGTGTGTGTGCGTGTGTGTACAACCACACGTAACTTGTAAAGTTTGTTCCAATATCGGCTGTTTTTTTCCATGGGCGTGATGCCGATTCTGGTAATTATTAGCAACAAACGTCAAGCTAACTCCACCTTCCAGCTTACACAACTTCCTTCTTTCTCCCAAATTTCGCCCCAACACACCCAGCTACACGCAGTACACACACACCCATCTACACACAGTACACACACCCAGCTACACACAGTACACACACCCAGCTACACACAGTACACACACACCCAGCTACACACAGTACACACACCCAGCTACACACAGTACACACACACCCAGCTACACACAGTACACACACACCCAGCTACACACAGTACACACACACCAGCTACACACAGTACACACACCCAGCTACACACAGTACACACACACCCAGCTACACACAGTATACACACACACAGCTACACACAGTACACACACACCCAGCAACACACAGTACACACACACCCAGCTACACACAGTACACACACATCCAGCAACACGCAGTACACGCATACCCAGCTACACAAAGTACACACACACAGCTACACACAGTACACACACCCAGCTACATGCAGTACACACACACCCAGCTACACACAGTACACACACACACCCAGCTACACGCAGTAAACACACCCAGCTACACACAGTACACACACCCAGCTTGACAGGCTGCTGTTAGGGTCGGATCCCGGGTGCCTGCGGGGGTCGCTCTGCTCGCGTCCCCGTGGGGATCATTAGTAATGCTGAGCTGGACATGAGAAGGACTTTAACGGGGACATTGAGTGCCTTGTTGTGAAACATAAGTCCTCGTAAAACACGTCATAATCACGTCTTTCATACGAGGCGTGGAAAGGATGCACAAACTAATGGCTGTTAATCTGTAAGTGGAGCTTCACGGAGTGAGACGAATCACTGTTGTTGTTACGATGAACTGGAAGATTTATGACTTTTAATTTGGTCGTCCTCTCTACTGCCCCACTGTATAGATCATTGTGCACGTTTAAATAATAATAGTAATGGGTTTAATGCTCAAAACAACTTAAAGTCGTGGTGAATAGTTGTCTAGTTTGGTATTTTGGACAGGCTATGATAAGGTTGTTGAAAATTAAACAAAATTGTATTTGAAAGGAAAACACAAAAAAACACGGGAAAGCCTTGATAAAGCTGCTGAACTGGGAGCTGTGTGGTAATGTGAGGACCTCTGGCTGAACCTGACAACAAGAGGTCGAAGGTCATAGAGTTATCTTCCCAACGCTGTGACATCATGACAAGTTGACAGCTTCCTTTTATTCTTCTTTTCTTTCAAACTCTTCCACAGTCTTATTGGCAGTCCTGTAATTATCCGCCAAACTCCAGGTGTTGTTGTCCTTGGACACGTGGCGGCCCTTTGTAGCGTTGCGTGTTGCGCCTAGCGACGGCGTTAGCCTCGTGTTTGATCTGTGCTCAGCGGTGACCTGGCATATCTGTCATCTGCTGTTAGAGCTCGTTACACACAGATCACAGGGAATCGGGGATCTCCACGGCAACGCGCTCAGCGGAGGAGACAGGGCTGTGTGCTCAGCAGCTTTGCTGGGGCTAGCCATGTGGCGGTGCGCCGCATTAGCTTAGCGCGTCAATCAGTGTGGCGGTGTACCCTATCTCTGGGGAAAGATGGTGGGGGTGGGGGTGCGACACACGTGCTAACGGGGTGGGGGGCCCTAGCGGCTAGCACCTAGAGCCGTCACCGTGGTGGACTGTCTCAGAGGATTAACGGCTAGAGAAGCTCGCGCCGCCGCGCTAGCTGCTGACACGGCTGAAGGCGTGCGGACAACAAGTGGACAACCAGCCCTTGTTCAACTGCATGTACATCACACACACACACACACACGCACACACGCATGCACACACACACACACACACGCACACACACACACAGTGCATACACTCAGCGCACAACATTGCCCTGCATGGCACTGTCTATCAGTATGGCATGTGCATGTGTGTGTGTGTGTGTGTGTGTGTGTGTGTATTTGTGTGTCTGTGTGTTTGTGTGCGTGTGTGTGCGTGCTGGCATGTATTGAGTGTGTGTGTGTATGGATGTGTTTATACACACTTGAGGGTGTGAGACGCATGTTTGGTCCAACTGCTTGTTTGATATTTGGCTGTGGGCGCACCCTGCTGAGAGAGAGAGAGAGAGAGAGAGAGAGAGAGAGAGAGAGAGAGAGAGAGAGAGAGAGAGATTGCGTTGGACAGGTCAAACAGCGGCAGTGTGTTTGCTGAGTCAGGTTATCTGTTTCTCTCTCTCTCTCTCTCCCTCTCTCTTTGTCCTCAACCCCTTTCACCCTGCCTCAATCTCCTCTCTCTCTCTCTCTCTCTCTCTCTCTCACTCTCTCTCTCTCTCTCTCATCTCTCTTCAGGTCGCTATGCAGCCGATGGGGACGGATGTTTGCTACTTTAAGTGTATTTTTTGATGACAATACTTTTGTACTTTTACTATAGTACTTACTTATGTTATTTCTTCCACCACCAGTAACTGGGTGTGTGTACTGTGTGTAGCTGGGTGTGTTTACTGCGTGTAGCTGGGTGTGTGTGTGTACTGTGTGTAGCTGGGTGTGTGTGTACTGCATGTAGCTGGGTGTGTGTACTGTGTGTAGCTGGGTGTGTTTACTGCGCAGTACACACACCCAGCTACATGCAGTACACACACACCCAGCTACACACAGTACACACACACACCCAGCTACACGCAGTAAACACACCCAGCTACACACAGTACACACACCCAGCTACATGCAGTACACACACACCCAGCTACACACAGTACACACACACACCCAGCTACACGCAGTAAACACACCCAGCTACACACAGTACACACACCCAGTTACTGGTGGTGGAAGAAATAACATAAGTAAGTACTATAGTAAAAGTACAAAAGTATTGTCATCAAAAAATACACTTAAAGTAGCAAACATCCGTCCCCATCGGCTGCATAGCGACCTGAAGAGAGATGAGAGAGAGAGAGAGAGAGTGAGAGAGAGAGAGAGAGAGAGAGAGAGAGGAGATTGAGGCAGGGTGAAAGGGGTTGAGGACAAAGAGAGAGGGAGAGAGAGAGAGAGAGAAACAGATAACCTGACTCAGCAAACACACTGCCGCTGTTTGACCTGTCCAACGCAATCTCTCTCTCTCTCTCTCTCTCTCTCTCTCTCTCTCTCTCTCTCTCTCTCTCTCTCTCAGCAGGGTGCGCCCACAGCCAAATATCAAACAAGCAGTTGGACCAAACATGCGTCTCACACCCTCAAGTGTGTATAAACACATCCATACACACACACACTCAATACATGCCAGCACGCACACACACGCACACAAACACACAGACACACAAATACACACACACACACACACACACACACACACATGCACATGCCATACTGATAGACAGTGCCATGCAGGGCAATGTTGTGCGCTGAGTGTATGCACTGTGTGTGTGTGTGCGTGTGTGTGTGTGTGTGTGCATGCGTGTGTGCGTGTGTGTGTGTGTG
>PIJE02000087.1:496365-498865 GCA_002895965.2 Coryphaenoides rupestris
GTGTGATGGTTCTGCTAACTGAGTTCTACATAAAGGTGGTTCAACTAGTTATACTATAAGGTGGTTCTACTATAAGGTGGCTCTACTATAAGGTGGTTCTACTATAAGGTGGTTCTACTAGAAGGTGGCTCTATTATGAGGTGGTTCTACAATAAGGTGGTTCTACTAGAAGGTGGTTCTACTCGAAGGTGGCTCTACTATAGGGTGGTTCTACTATAAGGTGGTTCTACTAAGCTGGTTCTACGATAAACTGGTTCTAATCTAAGCCTATTGTATACATTATTATTCTCTCGTTAAACCTCCTTAACCCGAACCACTAACCTTACCTCGACCAAGGACAGGACACCCGGGCACCCGCACGCACACAGGAAGAACACGCACACACACAGGAAGGTCAGGAGACAGGAAGACAGACAGATAGACAGGCAGGCACACAGACAGACAGGCAGGCAGACATGCACATAAACAGCAAGTGGACAGACAGACTGGCACACAGAAAGACAGGCAGACAGACAGACAGACGGGCAGGTGGTCACATAGACAGACAGACAGGCAGGTAGACAGACAGTTAGACAGACAGATTGACAGGCAGGTAGACAGACAGATAGACAAGCAGATAGACACACAGACAGGCAGGTCGACAGACAGGCAGACAGACAGGTAGACAGAGGGCAGGAGTGAAATCATATTTACATTCAAACTAAAGGAGGTGAAAGGAGGTGCGAGGAGGTGAGAGGAGGAGGTTACAGGAAGTGACAGGAGGAGGTGCGAGGAGGTGAGAGGAGGAGGTGCGAGGAGGTGAGAGGAGGTGAAATGAGGAGGTGAGAGGAGGTGAGAGGAGGAGGTGAGAGGAGGTGAGAGGAGGTGAAAGGAGGAGGTGAGAGGAGGTGAGAGGAGGAGGTGAGAGGAGGGTAAAGGAGGTGAGAGGAGGAGGCGAGAGGAGGGTAAAGGAGGTGAGAGGAGGAGGTGAGAGGAAGCGAGAGGAGGGTAAAGGAGGTGAGAGGAGGAGGTTAGAGGAGGAGGCAAGAGGAGGGTAAAGGAGGTGAGAGGAGGTGAGAGGAGGAGAATCAGGAGCCGGGGTGAGTGAGGAGGTCTCATCTCCCTAACAAAAGCTCTTTGAGTCGGAGGTGAAGTTGAGCGCGTTGCCACCGGCGACACACACGTTTACATGCAATGCCAGGAATGTCTCAACGTATTGTTGTCTGTCTCTGAGTGTGTGTGTGTGTGTGTGTGTGTGTGTGTGTGTGTGTGTGTGTGTGTGTGTGTGTGTGTGTGTGTGTGTGTGTGTGTGTGTGTGTGTGTGTGTGTGTGTGTGTGCATGTGTGTGTGAATGTGTGCGGGTGTGTGTGGGAGTTTGTTTGTATGCGTTTGTGTGTGTGAGTCTGTGTGTGTGTGGGGGAGTTTGTGTGCGTACACACATGTTGCTCCATGGTGTATGTGTGTGTGTGTGTGTACGTGTGTGTGTGTGTTGCTACGCAGGGCCAAGTGTGTGTGGGTGTGTGGGAGCCCTAGGAATAGCACTGGTGTCATAAACGCGTTTAAAAAATCAATATCTGCTGTAAAGTACGCACAATGAAAGAACACTGTGTGTGTGTGTGCATGTGCTTCTGTGTGTGCTGTGTGTGTTAGGGCTCTCTGACTCACACACACACAACACACACACACACTCATACACACACACACACACACTCACACACACACACACACACACAACACACACACAACACACACACACACACACACACACAACACACACACACACACACACACACACACACTACACTACACACACACACACACACACACACGCACACACAATACACATGAAACAAAAATACACAAACACCCAGACAGAAAATATTTTAGTTTGATGAATGGCACACGCACACACACACAGGCACACACGCGTGCACACAGATAGACACAAACAACGACACACACACACACACACATAGAAACAAAAACACAAACAGAAAATATAAATTTGGTCGTTTTGTATTTTAGTTTGATTGATGACACACGCACGCACGCACGCACGCATACACACATACCTCTCTCGCATCCCACTCTCTCTCTCTCTCTGCTCTCTCTCTCTCTCTCTCTCTCTCGTCTCTCTCTCTCTCTCTCCTCTCACACCTCGCTCCTCGTCTCTCTCGCTCTCCATCGCCTCTCTCTCTGTCTCTCTCTCTCGACAACAATACGTTGAGACATTCCTGGCATTGCATGTAAACGTGTGTGTCGCCGGTGGCAACGCGCTCAACTTCACCTCCGACTCAAAGAGCTTTTGTTAGGGAGATGAGACCTCCTCACTCACCCCGGCTCCTCCTCCTGTCACTTCCTTAACCTCCTCCTCTCACCTCCTCGCACCTCCTTTCACCTCCTTTAGTTTGAATGTAAATATGATTTCACTCCTGCCCTCTGTCTACCTGTCTGTCTGCCTGTCTGTCGACCTGCCTGTCTTGTATGTCTATCTGCTTGTCTATCTGTCTGTCTACCTGCC
>PIJE02000087.1:503865-516365 GCA_002895965.2 Coryphaenoides rupestris
ACCTGGTCTTATGCCCGCCTGGGGGGGGGGGGGGGGGGCAGGGCGGGACGGTGTTGTGTGTGTTTGTATGTGCTTTCTGGATTAGCTGTGGCTTGTGTTATGAGCGGTGGTTAGGATGATGTCCACGTCGGCATACAACACACACACAATGCAGCTAATCCCTACTCAAACAGTGTGGTGTTATGAGTGTTTAGGAGAAAGTCAGACACATAAAGAGAGAGATAATGCAAGTTTTTTATGTGTTTATACTGTATACTCCTGTATACTTTGGTTTGTTTTGCTCATTTAACACTGATATTTCAACCAACTTGGATCTTTATGAATCACAGCAATGTATGTGTGTGTGTGTGTGTGCGTGTGCATTTCTGTGTATGCGTGTGTGAAGGTGTGTCCCTGAGCGTGTGTCTGGTTGTTTCATTGTATTATTTGGGTGACTGCTGCATTACCTGGGGGCCTCCGTGTCGGGGCCCATCCCGGGCCTGCCTCGCTGAGAGCGCATCGCTCGCAATCACGCGGGCCGCTCCCGCCGCCGCCGGGGGACCTGCGGCAGGGGCCAGGGCCTGTATCTCTGACGTTCTGTGTTGACAGAACAGAGATGTGTGTGTGAACGTGAGGTCCCCACAAACCCCTGTTACAGCCAGGTCCCCACAAGACCCTGTTACAGCCACGTCCCCACAAGACCATGTGACAGCCAGGTCCCCACAAGACCCTGTTACAGCCACGTCCCCACAAGACCATGTGACAGCCACGTCCCCACAAGACCATGTGACAGCCAGGTCCCCACAAACCTCTGTTACAGCCAGGTCCCCACAAGACCCTGTTACAGCCGGGTCCCTACAAGACCCTGTTAAAACCAGGTCCCCACAAGACCCTGTTACATCCAGGTCCCCACATGAAAGAAAGAAAGAATGAACTCCATTTTGCTCGGTCGTTTCATCCTACCTCGCAATCATTACTGTTTAATAGCGAGCACTTTGCGGTTAGTATTGAAAAATGCTATAAATAAATGTATCATTATTATAATGATTATTATTTAGAATCTTCCAGCGGAATTTCCCCACCGAGTTTGCACGACCAGTGACCGCCTCCCAGGGGGTCATGACCTTTCCATAAGGCCTGAAGGGCTTCCCTGGCCGGGTCACGAAGGCAGGGGTGCTCGTATCACATGTACACACACACACACACACACACACACACACACACACACACACACACACACACACACACACACACACACACACACACACACACACACACACACAAACATACATACAGTACATACACACATACATGTACGTATATGGAGGGAACTGTGTCTGGTGTGTGTGGTGTGTGTGTGTGTGTGTGTGTGTGTGTGTGTATGTGTGTCTGTGTGTGCGTGTGTGTGTGTGTGTGTGTCTGTGTGACTGTGTGTGTGTGTGTGTATGTTAATGAGGGCAGTAAATCAGAGCTGCTGTTTGATGAATGTCCGGATCGGCAAAAAGTACTCAAGAGGGAACGACTCATTCTGTCAAGTCAGGAATTATTACACACACACACACACACACCATCCATAAACACACGCACACACACACACACGTCTATGACACATGAGGTTTGGAGCGAGATGTGAACAGTGCAGCAGGATTGAGAACGAGAACCATGAAGAACCAAGCACCACCTGAAGGGAACTGACCCACCCCTGGCTCCCAGATCAGATTCCCAGTCCAAGTATGCGTTGACAAAGCTTTTATCGCACACACACACACACACACACACACACACACACACACACACACACACACTCACACACACATACACATACACATACACACACGCACCCACACGCACACACACAAGATAGCAAAGACACAGCATGAACAATGAAAGAGAAACCTCAGCTTTAAAAGGCCTGAAGATGTTTATTCTGTTTATTTTGTCCCACATCTGCTGTCTCCTGCTAACCGCCGCCTGGTGCTGAAGGCACACCGAGAACGGGGCCGGGTGGAACAGACAGACCCGGGGAGACAGACAGACAGACAGAGAGACAGACAGGCTGGGAGAGACAGACAGGCTGGGAGAGACAGACAGAGAGATGTCTGATGCCAGGGAAGGAACGCTGCCTGTCCTGATTATACGGTAAATTTTAATGCTTCAAAACATCAACAGCACCACGAAAGCAGGAATATCATCTCCATTCCACACTCCTCTATTGTGTCTCTTCTACGTCTCATTCCTATATATTCTATCTGCTCAGTGAAAGAGTTCAGTGGTCACCGAGAGTTCCACAGAAGGATGAGGTCACACTTGTTGTGCATCCTGGTAGATCTTGTCTTGTCAGGGTTAGGATTACGAGGCGGTCAGAGATCTCAGGCCTGGACTCTCTCAAGAGGTCGCGACCTTTCACCCAGAGGTCGTCTGCGTGGAGAGGCTGAACTTTAGACCGAAACATCAAAACATCAACAGCCTTCATCATCACCGCCACCACTCCATCATGTGATGATGATGATGATGGTGGTGGTGGTGGTGGTGGTGATGATGAAGCCAGTGATGATGGATAGGATCTATTAATAGAGTGGACAGTAGACCCCCGCCCCCGTCCCCCGCCCCCTCCTCGACCGCAGAGCCCAGAGAACAACATGACAACAGGGTGAGGGATGAGAGGCTCCATTATGATGGCAGAGAGAGGGGAGGGGGGGAGGGGGGAGAGAGAGTGGGGCCTTCTTCAAGTCTCACTTTCTTATCAAATTCATCACCACCAGCATCCCCACCACCCCACCCCACCACCCCACCACCTCCACCTCCTCCTCCACCCACCACCACCACCACCACCCCCCATCCTAGCCTTCTGCTGACTAGTTGCTTTTCACGGAGTGGAGGGTGATCGGGTTGTGTGGGGTGGTGGGGGGGGTGGGGGCGGGGGGGCTCTGACTTGTGATTGGCTGCCCGAGTCTCCCCCCGACTGGCCAATTGGGCGTGATCCTTGAACTGGCTGAGCAGGAGACGGTCGAGCTGTCAGTTAGAGAGACAAAGGAAGAGCTGTGTGGAGAGAGAGGGAGAGAGAGAGAGAGCGAGAGAGAGGGCGTGTGAGAAAGAGACAGAACAAGTGTGTGTGGTTTGTGTGTGTGTAGTGTGTCTGTGTTTGTGTCCGTGTGTGTCTCTGCGTCTGTGTCTCTGCGTCTGTGTCTTTGTGTGTGTGTGTGTGTGTGAGAGAGAGAGAGAGAGAGAGAGAGAGAGAGAGAGAGAGAGAGAGAGAGACAATGGCTGGGTGCTGTGAGAAGGTGGTGAGCAGAGCTCATTCTCCAACACATAATGAGCCATGAGGCTCTTATTGTGAAAGGCTGCTTTGTTCGGAGGAGGGAATCTGAGGAGAGGAATCCTACAGCAGTGTGTCTTACTGGAAGAGAGAGAGAGAGAGGAGGTACTGAGCTACTGCGTGTCACACACACACACGCTTTTATTCTGAAAACAAGAACTGGTTAATAAACGCATAGTTTTTGGGAGGCACGCATTTATTTTTAAGAAGGAGAACTTGAAGCCACTTCTTCTTTGCTTGACATTTGTAACTTATTTTTGGTGTTTTAATCTTTTAAAACTTTTGTTGTGTGGTTATAGATCTCATGCACATGGACACACACACACACACACACACCCCAGGTCGAGTGTTTCCTATTTGCGCTGGGATGCCTGCCAGGGATTTCAGCTCTTCATTATTCAGGGCAGGAGCAGAAGACTCTTATTTTGGTCATAATGTCAACATGTTCAACTCTCCCAGTGTTCACATGTGGGAGAGGAGCGATAAAACCTTTCCAAACTCATCAAACACTCACTGACTTTATCGCAATCCTCTCCTCTCCTCTCCTCCCTCTCCGCAGCTCCACAGAGCAAATATATGTACGTGCCTGTTTGCACACACACACACGTACACGCACGCGCACACACACACACACACGAACAGACACACACAGTTTGTGAGAGACTTTTCTCCACCGAGATCTGCTCCCTCGCTCTTCCGAGGAACACAGCTGTTTCCTGGCTCTCCTCCATCAGAACCTTCCAGCCAATCACCACCACCACCACCCCCTACAGCTTACCACCACCAGCAGCACTCTAACAGCACACACCAACACAACAAACAAGTTAATAAAAAACGATTCAAACTATAAACCCTGATGTGTCTGTCTGGGCACTGGACGTTTCAGACTGAATGTTACTGATTACTAATTACACTAAGTACACAGTACATACTTTTACAGGAATCTAATTGGTTTGGTGGGTGAAGTGACCAGACACCTGGAATACTGTTTTATAGCAGCTGTGTGTGTGTGTGTGTGTGTGTGTGTGTGTGTGTGTGTGTGTGTGTGTGTGTGTGTAATAAATAACAAACACTTTATTCCATGCGGTCGGCCGTCCCCTCCCTCTCCCGACCCTATTAGCTGATGAACCTTTTTATTTTTTTGAAGCGACATTTGGCAAGATTGCCAGCCGCCATCACACGAGGGTTCCGATAAACGCTCCGACGCGGACCCATCTGGGCCCATCTGGACCCATCTGGACCCGCACGGGATCCGGTCCCAGTGGGTCTGTGGTCGGGTTTCACCACAGCCCAGGATAGAGGCCCAGAGTCTAACACACACGCACACACACACGAACACACACACACACACACACACATACACACACACACAGCGCTGCCCACTAACAGGATGGCTTGAAAACAAAGTGAAAAAGCAACAAAAAAACAGCCAAGTGAGGCCGAGCCGTGGACGCATAACACAGTGCCAGGAACTGCAGTTTCCTTCTGTTTGTCCCATGTTGGTTGCCAGGGGTTACAGGCGACAACGTGCCAATAGAGTCGGAGCAGTTGTTGTGTTGTTGTTGTTTTCGATTTAGTAAATTCCAGGGAAATACCAGCGACCTGAGGCCATGTTCAGAAAAGTAACTTGATATAATGTCTTGGTTTCTATACATACTGGTTCCTCAGCTGTTTTCTGTACTGGTTTCGATACTATTTACTATACTGGTTCCTAAGCTGGTTTCTCAGCTGGTTACTCTGCTGGTCTTTGGAGGAGCCGAGGGGACCCGGGGCAAACTCCACAAGTCTCTTCAAGACGCTCGTAAACGTGTGTTCCCGTTCTCCACCCGATTGGGTTTGAATAAAAACCCCTGATGGAGTAACAGCTCTGCTGACAGACGGCCCTCCGTGCCGTCGTCAACATAAATCTGACGTTTAATAACCAAACCATGTCATCGCCGACGTGTTGCCGGGGGCCTCGCTCGCTCACTCTCTCTCCCCCCCCTCTCTCCCTCAATCAGAGGTTAGGCTGGTGTATGGTCTATTTACTGTTCATTTATTTAGCAGACTTGAATTCAGACGCAGGTCATTGAGAAGCAGGTATATTCGTTGGGACATTGGGGAATCGAACCCAGTACCTTTTGGCTGGCAGCTGAACACCCTAGTACTCAGGACCTGCCCTGCCTTCCGACCATGGAAACATAACACACTTAACGCTCACGCTCAAGGTTGTTGTGTATATAAAGGGGTGTGTTTCATTTATTATTCACAAATCCACTTAGCCAACACTTCTATCCAAAATCAAACAATCCAATCAAAACGTGAGTATTATTTTAGTGTATTTCATTGCTGGCCAAATTAAGTAATGTTTAGATTACTTCAATGGTCCTGACTTGTAGTTCAAATATCACAGACCCACCCGCAAATATTCACTGTTCTTGCTTTGGTGTGTCTGTGTGTGTGTGTGTGTGTGTGCATGTGTGTAACAGGAGACTGGGCTTCTTCTTGCCTCAGACAGGTGTTGTATTGAGGTGTTGTGTTTCAGAGTGAGACAGGTACAGTACTACACAACAAAAAGTACTGCACACTCAAACTGTACACTGAGTACTCCATTTATACTATTATACATACTATTTATACTGCAAGTACAGTAAAGTACTGTGTACTCTACACACTGCCATCGTGAGACAGCAGACTACATCTCATTCATACGGACGTGCACACACACACACACACACACTCAGCCTGACAGAGAGAGGTGTAGATAGATATAGATAGATAGAGAGAGACAGACAGACAGACAGACAGAGAGATACACACATACACACACACAGGATCACTGGGAAAAACTGGGAAAACAACTGGTTCAAGTCTTGATAATCACAAACTCTTAATTGAATTCATGATATTTTTTCTAACTGAGTCTATAGTCGACAGCTGTAGCCTATAGGTACAGTGTCTGGAGTTATTTATCAAGTCATTTATATGATTTTATTTATCAAGTTACGTTTTTATAAGTAAGTCTTCTTAAATGTTTTAAGTTCGTTTTTTTAGTCTACTTATCTGGCCCCGCCCTTAAACAGGAAGTCCCCGGTCCAGCACGTGGCTCTGGAAGGGCGGGAATGTGGTGGGATGGGCTTCCCGCTTCTCCGGCGGAGGAACTCGTACGTCGGCATGACCATATAAGGCTTTAACGCTTCCTGTGCCGGTGGTTGAACAGAACAACCTGGATATGGGCTGCGATGAATGGACCGGCCCAGTGCCAACATATTTATTATTTAGCAGTTTGTTTTATAACAATGTTATTCGGTTTGTGTCAAATGAATAAAACGTGTTCCCATTCCATCACAAAAAATAAACGCATTGTTCAATGACATTAGACTGTAGTCTGCGTCAGGGACGTCAGAATCATAAGCCATAAAATAAGAACAGTCCCTATTGACAATACAAACTGATTCGATGGTTATCCAATTAATAGCAATTAATTCAAAGTTAATATGACGTGACTGTTAAAACTGCCCCCCTTTTTTCCCACGATCATATGACTCAATAACCTCACCTCGCAATGTTATCCAGTAAACAACATGTTGACGAAAACACAAATTCTAAAAAAGTCTACAAACAAAAACTAAACGAAACGTGAATAAAGATCTTTATTTCGTTACTGCAGAGGAGCCGTTTCTCTTCTCTTAAAGCAACACGTTCGTGTTTACAGTCCCGGCTTCCCGACATTCACGTCACGCTCTGTTGTCGGCGGGCGTGGCCTCGGCGCGCGGCGTCCAATCCGAGACGCGCCCGTGCGCTCAGCAGTGGCGGCCGGGGCTCGGGCGTGCGCGCCTATAAATACAGGCTCCGCTGACAGCTAGCCACGAGACACCTGAACGAGCAGCGCGAGCACAGTCCACTCTCTAGAGGAGCGCTTTCGCACATCTGGACCACATTTCAACATTTTTGAATCTAAAACGAAGACGTCACTTGTGGACCAAGGCTTGTTTCTTTCTCTTTCCTCGGTGAATTTGAGTCAGTGTTTCCTGAACTTGAACTTGGAGGTGTTATTCCCCGGCTGATGGTGACTCTCTCCGGCCACTGACTTTGTGTTCAACCGCCCAGAGAGACCGCAGATCTTTAAACCTTTATTTAAACGCTTGACTTTATGTCTACAAAGATGGAGCAGCCGTTCTACCACGACGACGCCTTCCTGTCGGCGTACCACCACCACCACCACGGCGGCGGCGGCGGCGGCCACCCGGACGCTGCCATGCTCGACTACAAGCTGCTGAAGCACAACATGAACCACATGGGGCTGAACCTGGCGTCGCTACGGGCGGACGCCGACGTCTACCGGAGCGCCGCCGCGCACCGGGACGTCAGCGGCGGCGGCTCGCTGAGGCTGGCGGCGCCGGAGCTGGAGCGGCTGATCATCCAGAACGGCAACGGCGGCGTGCTGACCACGCCCACCCCGGGGCCGTACTTCTACAACCGGGGCATCACCGACGAGCAGGAGGGCTTCGCCGAGGGCTTCGTCAAGGCGCTGGACGACCTGCACAAGATGAACAGCCACATGCCGCCGCCAAACGTGTCCCTCGGACCCGGCGTCGGTGCGGCGTCTTGTGGCCCGCCGCCAGCGCCCCCTAGCGGGTTCGAGCCCGCCGCCGTCTACACCACGCTGGACGCCTACTGTCCCGACAACAACACAGCCTCCGCCACCACCCTCTCCTGTTCCGCCTCCACCTACCCCACCACTACAATCAGCTACCTGCCGCACGGCCACGCGCACCAGCAGCACACGCACGCCGCCGCTTTCCCGCAGCACCCTCTCCCGGGGGCCGCGCTGCCCGGAGCCGCGCTCCTCCACCCGCTGAAGGAGGAGCCCCAGACGGTTCCCGACCTGCTGAGCAGCGAGGCCGGCTCGCCGCCCATGTCGCCCATCGACATGGAGAACCAGGAGCGGATCAAGGCGGAGCGCAAGAGGCTGCGGAACCGGCAGGCGGCCACCAAGTGTCGGCGCCGCAAGCTGGAGCGCATCGCGCGGCTGGAGGAGAAGGTGAAGGCGCTGAAGAACGATAACGCGGGTCTGTCGAGCACCGCGTCGGTGCTGCGCGACCAGGTGGCGAGGCTCAAGCAGAAGGTGCTGACCCACGTCAGTAGCGGCTGTCAGCTCATGCTCGCCAGCAAGATGGAGGCGTTCTAGGAAGAGACTGAGATGGCGAGAAACGGACGAGATTTGACGTCTTGACACTGGAGTAAAAAAATGTTCTACACGCGTCCGTCCGGTACCGGGATACCGGCGGCGGCTGTAGTGCGACGCCGGGCCCACCGACCACCAGACAGGGCTGGTCGGTAGAGACTATGGGGTGGTGACAGAGACTTGAACCAGGTACCGGGTTCTGGGCGGTGCCGGACACCTGCTCACCGGGCCGGTCCAACCGAACAGATACACTGAGACGCATCCCGCCTGCAAGTTTGACGTAGAGTGGGGAATTATTATTATTATTGTATTTCTTTGTATTTTTACAACTGATCTTGTCATGCAATATGCTGCGTGTATTCAACGTGTATAATAAGTTATTGTCAGGTTGATCCTGGCAGGTCGTTACTCTGTCAAATGTTTACATTGTCTTTTTTTTATTTTAATTTTTTTGTGCTGCTGTGTATTTAAGTAAAAGTGTTTTAAAAAAACTACGTTGGTTCCGTCTTTCTTTTGAATATGTGCCTATAGATTATATAAAACATAACGCCACACCTTCAACCACAACAAAAGCCTTAAAACAACATCCAGCCAAGTTATGACGACATGCGTTCTACGCAAAACCTTACGTCATACGTAGGCAATGCTCTTCCGGTATACGCAGGGCGGGGTTTCCATATAAGGGCAGGTGGGCAGCAACCGCGTCATAGTTACGTTGGGGGTGCGTTTCCGGAAACCTCCGTGACGCAAATGACTCTGATTGGCTGAGAGACGTTTGTTTCCAGCCAGTGGTTGGCCAGTATTAAACTGTATAGTCTATCATAGTGTTGAAACAATATAGCCTATCGTCTATAAATCGATGTTCAATATGTACATTTATGGCGTATTTAGCAGTTTTATCTCTTAACATGGACATATATATATATATATATATATAGTTGGAGATCCTTTAGTAGCTATAGGTCCACATAAGAGACAAGTGTAGGCCTGTATTCATAATAAACACAGCTACAATGTTATAAATTACAGGCTAAGTAGCCGATGATAAACATTTGCTTTAGCTTGATAAACAGGTCTACTTGTTGGTTAGCCTAATGTAAAATAAACATGTGTGTATGTTACAGCTATAGGCCTATGTTTATTATACATTAGGTATAAATATACGTGTATTATACATACTCTTTGTAAGTCGCTTTGGATAAAAGCGTCTGCCAAATGCCCTAAATGTAAAAATGTAAATATTATAGCTATTATAGCTATACAAATGTAATAGCTATTATAGCTATAAACATAGGTAATACATGTTATCCTAAAATCCTAATGTAGAATAAACACAGGCCTAAACAAACAATACGTGTTTATTATGAATAAGACAAGCCCACTAGGCTATGTTTATTATAAGTTACACTAAAGTATAGAAATTAGGCTGAACAACATGCCGTGCGTTGCTTCACGCCGTGGAATCGAACCCGTCACCACGAGCCGCCCGTCAAACGCGGCGGCAGCTTTGAAGTGTCAGAGTGGTTTACGGTGAGTGCGCGCGGAGCGGTGACAGCTCGGGGGCGTCTCGAGACGGCGCTCGGTCGCTCTTTGGCAGCGCGGGAGGCTCGCGTGGGCGACGGGACGGGCCACTGCCAGGAACTACCGCCGTGTGGGGTCCAGCCTACACGCACTGTAGGCCCCACTGGGTATAATCAAAGGCGCTCCGTCAGGAGAGGCGAACGAGGGGAAATGTTGGGGCCCCCGAAGAACCTTTGGAAAAAGGAGCCCCCGAAATGAAAACCCCCCTTTTAAGGTCACATAAAGTGCCGCTACCCTAAGTGGGGCCCCTTCTAAACATCTGGATACCGCTACTTTACTGCGTTATCGGCACATATGAGGAGTTTGTAGACCGACTTCAGTTCAGGCGACTCTATTCTCAACGTGTGGTACATTTTAAATTATATCCAAAGCTAACGCGCCAGATTGGCTTTTCTAACTGTTTATTATTGAGACCTTCTTGACGCACTTAACACTCGTACTTCACACGCCGTCTGTACGCGGATATGTTCCGTCAATCACAACCCATACATTTGCTGTCGACATGGAAACTCCACCTGCTCCACCCACGGCAGCCCTCCTCTGCTGCGACCTGACGGGGAATCACTCAAATCTCGACGTCTCCTTGAAGAAAACAACCACACACACACACACACACACACACACACACACACACACACACACACACACACACACACACACACGTACACAAACCTGTTCTAATATTATAATGATGCTATATGGGTTTAATAACATTATTATTATTATTATTAATTAATTAATATGAAGCTATATGGGTTTAATAACACTATTGTTATCATCATCATCATCATCATCATCATCATCATTATAACTATAACACTATATTACACTCGGATTGATCAATATCATGTCCATACATATCTCTCATAAAGATGCCGACCATAACAATTAACGCACGCACGCACGCACGCACACACCAGCCCTCCCCGTGTCGTCTGTTGGTGGGAACATCTGTGATGTTCACGCTGACGTGCGAACAGATCTGTGGGTTGATAGTTTCCTCTCCTCCGCTGTCCTCTCCGGCTCCCCCAACCCCCCCCCCCCCCCTTCTCTCCATCTCCTCAACCCCCTGCTTATCTCTGATTATTCATGACGGTGTCTTATGTTAAAATAAAGAAGTAGTGCGTAATTCAGGGATGAACTGAATGTGGACGTGGATATTTAGAGACTTATCAGATACACAACCTCCAGATGAGGGAATCATCATTTATTGCACTGAATTCATACAAAATCATTTCATTCCGATTTTGTTATTTCTCCTAATATTGTCTTTATATTCTCTAAACTCACATTGTTCTTTATGATGTCAGTTTGGTGTATCGCTTGGGACGCACTGCCCCCTGTCGGCAACAGGCCGCCAACGCAGCACACAGTACAAGACAACTATGAAGAAAGGATCATTTATATTTATTTTTCAAATTGTATACTTTTGTTATCATTGACCATATGTGTGTCTATTTATCTATGTATAATGGCCCATAAGTACTTACCAGAACAGACGGTTGTTGGAATGGTTGTTATTGGAAAAAAGCATTTTGTTAAAACGAAAATGTTTTCTATGGCTATAGGGCTGATTATGTTTACTGATCAAGCCTATGCGTCATTAGGCCTGGGTCATTCTGACCCAACCCAGTGTGTGTGCTTACAAGTTAGACGTGCGTGTGTTGGTGCAGTACTAGCAGTCCGCCGCCAGAGGGCGCCCATACCCCGGCCTCGGAACAGTCGGTCGGTGGATCAGAAGCTTGTCCTGCCTTACAGAGGAAGAGTTGTTAGGAGTTTTAACAACGAGATGCAATCTTTTTTTTAATTGAATTGTATTAACATTTGTATTGTTCTTTGGTTCCGCCATTTCAGAGCTGGAAGAAGTTGGGAACTCAGCGTCTGATAAATGATATTCTTCTGTGTTTTCATTCGGCTACCAACACCTGTATCAGGCAATAGACCCTTTTCACAGCAGGAAGAGCACAGGTGTAGCTCATAACATGAATGATGGGTCCGTGAGATTGAGGACTGGCAGTGCACCAGTATAGACACAACTAGTCCAGTAAATATACACTGATACCATGCTGGTGCTGCGACAGACATCAATAAAACCCACCATAGTGACAATGACCAGAACAGGAAGTTACTTTACCCTGCTACTACAGGAACAGGACAGTTACTTACCCTGCAACTGAAAAATGTGAGAAAGGGTCTATGGACAGTGTCTCTCTGGTGATTAGCCCTATATGGCTACTTTAACTTCTGTCTGACCAAACAGCTGTTGAGCCGATGGGGCTCTGCTCCTCCGGTCTCTGGGGTCAATCTCTGGGGACGCTGTTGTGTCTGCCAGACCCTGACACCGGCTGTCTGTCTGACGGTTCTGCTGACAGGAGGTTCAATCCTAAAGCACAGTGGCTCATGCTGGCTTATATTTAGCTGTAGTCATTATAGCACCACTGGCTCCTGCTGTCCTTG
>PIJE02000087.1:521365-536365 GCA_002895965.2 Coryphaenoides rupestris
GTCTGGTTTAAGCAGCCTCACCTGAGGCCAGAGTCAGGCTGGTAGAGTCTGGGGTGGGTGGAGCTGCACGCGTGAGGTGGGTTGGCTAATCAAGGCCCATAGGTTAAACCAGCCGTCACCACACACACACACGCACTCAGGGAGAGCGCTAGCATGTTAGCATGGTACTACCACCTGCTCTGCCTGCATAACATTCCCAAACGCTACAATAATAAACCAGTTCACTCAACAACTTCCTGTGTCCTGGTTGTCGGAGGAGGAACCCAGGAGCGCAGGAGCTTATTCTGCTACACATGCATTGATTTGACTTCACAAATATGCTATCTGCTAAATTGTTAGATTGAAATGCTAATATTAAAAGGGAAATGAAAACATCTCTAATGAGCGGAGCAGCTGAGGAAACACGGAGACGCATTCTGTCCTCCCGGGAGCGTGAGAGAGACGCAGCCGGGCTGATATTACAGCCCACCTGCACAGGAACATTGTTCCTTTGTTCTGTAAACACATCATATGGTGTAAAAATAGACGGACAGAGAGATGATGAACCCATATAGACACGCACGGCCACCTTTCATTTCCTGATTAATATCTGTCAAGACATTTTGGCAACGTTGTTGGCTTAGAGGATGAGAGAGAGACAGAGAGAGAGACAGAGAGGGAGACACACACAGAGAGGGAGACTGAACAAAGGCAGACTTGGATTGAGAAGGGAGGAGAAAGGGCGGGAGAGAGAGGGGAGGAAGAGAGAGAGAGAGAGAGAGAAAGAGAGAGGGGGGAGGGAAGAAAGAGATTAGACAGAAATAAGATGGCAAGCAGCCTGAGAGAGAATATATTTGCATCCCACTCCTTGGATTGTTGACGAGTGTGCAAGTGAGTGTGCATGTGCACGTGCATGTGTTTGCCTACGTGCCCGCTCTATATATCTTCCCCTAATGTGTAATGACGTGCACAGAGTCCACCGCCCGTCTCACTCTCTCTCTACAGCCAGTCTATGAGAGGCTAACGGTCTGCTACGCACATGCAGCTAATGCAGACAGCAGGGTCTGGCTGCACGCTGGAGGCTAGCCCCTGGCACACACACACACACACACACACACACACACACACACACACACACACACACACACACACACACACACACACACACACACACACACACACACACACACACACACACACACACATCCTGTCACTTCCACGCTAGATACATGCTACTGCTACTGCTACTGTTACTGCTACACACACACACACACACACACACACACACACACACCCATGTTCTGCCAGTATGTCATATCCAATCATCCCCTCAGTTCAACACAGCCTGTGTGTGTGTGAGTGAGAGATGTGTAGAGACATAAGAGAGAGAGAGATATGCACAGGAATGAAGCTTTACATAAGGGTTAAAGGTTTGACAAACAACAAATGGAAAAATAAGTAAAGATAAGAAAGTAAGAGAGGGAGAGAGAGCGAGAGAGAGAGAGAGAGAGAGAGAGAGAGAGAGAAAGAATAAAAAAAAGGTAGACGTAAACGTATACAAATACAGACAAAGATAGTATCTGGTGTGTATGTGTGTGTGTGTGTGTGTGTGTGTGTGTGTGCCTGTGTGTATGTGTGTGTGTGTGTGTGTGTGAGCGCGTTGGCTCCAGCTGTGTCCTGCCCTCAGTCCCTCTGCCTGTTTTAGGTTTTATTTTTGTATTTCTCTATTTTCTCCTGGCTGACCTCCAGTATGTTGACCCTTCGCTGTCTGAACGCGACCTCCGGCAGATATGAAGTGTCTCATGCTGCGTACATGTGATGGGATGGGGGGAGGGGCCAAACTAGTAGGGCTACGTCCCCGGACAAATGGGGGGGATACGATCTGAGGAGGATCTAAATGTCAATCACTAGAATCCATACATCCCATGTCACTCAAAATGGTCGAAGTTGAAACATTCGCTTTTAATGTCTGTTATCGTAAACATTAAGCCCAGCCTCACGAGTGCCTTCTCTCTTGAGTATTACTGACTCACACACATTCATAAGTTCTGTTTCAGGTGGTATGAGTGCTTACGGACAAAGAGGATTTTTCTCTTAAAACTATAAGCTAAAGTAAGCTAAGCTAAGTAGCGTTTAAGCATCACGGGACGTTTCGCGTTGGGGTGTTTTGCGTTGAAAGTTGAACCTTGGTTAACTGTATGTACATCAGGCCATTTGATTGGACAATTAACATTGACGGGTTCGGCCATTTGATTGGACAACTGACAGACTCGTGTTGAATTCCCTCTCCTGGTTTGAAATGTTTCCAACGGCAACGTTGTGAACTCCCATAAGCAGCAGTCTCACTTGAGACCTCTGTAGCGGCCTGGACCTACCTGCTGGTACTGAACGCAGGTTCCAGTGCAGTTGTGGCCCCTGGGGTCCCGGGCCCAGTTCCGGGCACAGGTCAGGTCCATCCTGCAGGCATCGAACCTGAAAGCAGCAACATCAGAGAACCACCCAGGTCAACGAGCATCCAGGAACTAGACAACACCATTCTCTCACCCATTGTCTAACTAGAACAGGATAGTCTTTTGTATCTTGCATTGCTGCGTTGTATTCTAGTGTATTTCTTGAGTGTTTTTAGTGCCTAGTGTCTAGAGATGTTCCTCATAGGAAGTCATTTGTGCTTCCACTGCTAAAATTACCAGGATATGAAATTGTATTCTTAAAGGCTCTGGTAGCCCTGTGGGGTTTTTTTAACATGGACATCTGTTGTTTCAATGTTGGGGATAAATAAAGTTTAGTGCCTCGTCATTCTGACTTTGTGCTTCCTGTATCTGCAGTTCGGTGGGTGGTGGGGCTGATGGAGGTGGTGTGTGTGGTGGTGGTGGTGGTGATGGTGATGGCAAAGGTGGTGATGGTGGTGGTGTCGGTGGTGATGGTGAAGGTGGTGGTGGTGAAGGTGAAGGTGGTGGTGGAGGAGGAGGGAGGTGGTGGTGGGTGTGGTGGTGATGATAATGATGGCGGTGGGTGGGTTGGTGTTGGTGGGGTTCACCAGTCGCGGCAGAAGCTGTGGCAGAGGGGCACGGCCTGGATGTGGCCGTGGCGACGGGGGTGTGGCCAGCGGGCCGCGTCCGGGGAGCAGCGGTAGAAACAGGACACCCTCTTCAGGAAGCTCTCGCACCTGGAGGGCAGGCAGAGCCGGAGGATACATACACACCTTAACGTTACCCAACCCTCGTTTGAGTCTGTGGGGCAGTGATGGGTCTGATATTTCATAACCATTCTCTGAGTCTAAGCACCTGATCAGCATTTTCCCTCCATAACGTTGACTCTCACTTGCTGGCATTGTAAGCATAAACAGTCCTTAGTGTAAGCGCGAGTTATTAAATCTGCTACGATGGCGCGGAGGGGACAAGAGCCGTCAATGTGTGATAATGTCACCATTGTAACGGTAAACGGTAAGCTAATCTAATATAAGACAGTTATCTCTTGTGTCTCCCGGGAGGCGGGAGCAGACGTCTAGACGTACGTTGAGCTGAGCGCGCCGCAGTGGTCCCAGGGGGTGTTCCTGTTGCTGGCGGCGGGGGTGTGAGAGATGTCCTGGATGTCCTCCGCCGTGCAGCAAGCGTCTGTGGACAGGAACACACAGAGACGTCTTATTCATATTATAACCCTCTAGGGCCCGCATTCAACAAGTGTCAGGAAGCTAAATCGGGTTAGCTTAGGAAGCTACATTTGTTGATTATAAGGTCAACAACGGTCAGGAAGTTACATTAGCTTGATTCAGGAATGTAAAGGTTAGCTTATGTTATTTTGTTTATTTAAAAGGCCCTATTATACCACCGGGTGAGAATGTGATTTTCCATTACAAGCCGTTTCTAAATGGCCGTGTGACTAAAGTTACCATTGTGACGAAGTGACATCACAAGTTGGAGTGTCCACCCAGATGTATTCTGAATAGATCAGTTGCTACAGTCCACTGGGCAGGCTGGTAGTGTGATCTAGTTAGCATACATCTGGGTGGACACTCCCACTTGTCATTGCTAATCTCGCTCACACCTGGTGGTATAATAGGGGCCCTTTATCAATGAGCTTAATCAGCTTAGCGCGTTGCGGTCGGGCTCTTGACGTACTGTCGGCGTACAGCGAGCACTCTGTCAGCTGCGGCTCGGCGCTCGGAGACGACTTGTGTTTGCCGTCCTGGAGACACGCCCCCTCTGTGTTGACGCCACCAATCAGGGCTGACGCCACCAGGTGAGCCAATAGCAGTGACTTCCACACGAGAGCCATCGCCACCACGTTGTGACCACACCCCTAAAGAACCTGATGGACAGATCTATGTTAATTACGTTTGCAGCACCATGGACAGAGAACACAACATATTATTATTTCTGCCTGAATTACCTCGCAGAATACATGAGTAAAACAATATTGTGTGTATTTTATAATAACAATTTCACACAGACAAACCCTTATTTAAGTTATTTAGGTATTCTTTTGGTCAGTTGGACTGATTGGACTGGTTTGGCTGACTTTCTATTGGCCTACACCCACCACTTGTTTACCAGAGGGGGGGATTCGGACCTGTGGCCGGAAGCGCCTAATTAGGTCATGAAATGTAATCTGACGAGCGGGTTGAACACCAATCAAATGAACCCCTCGGCTCTGAGCCCTGCGTTCATAACCTTCAGCACAACCACCAGAAAAATATATAAATAGTATTATTATTATTATTATTATCATCGTTATTATTATTATTATTATTATTATTATTATTATTATATAAATATATACAAATTTGATATAATTATACATCTGTACTACGGAAATTGGTTCCCAACTGAAGCTCCCACAACAGGCAATAGTCTAAATAAATAAATACATGATGAATAAATAGGCTTCTAAATTAAAATGCCAACAAAATGACACCAATAACCAAAAACACGAGCGAGATACCGATTCATTATAAACCGCATAACGACAAAACATGAAAACATAATAAATAAATATTCATCATCTGCACTTCAACTTTTTAACGACCGCATTTGTAAACCGATAAATGGAAGCTTAACTTTTACAGCTCAAACCGTCCACATATTACAATAATAATACAAAAATACAATAATAATACTAATAATAATAATAATACTACTACTACTACTACTAATAATAATAATAATAATTTGTTGTAAATCAAATGGCCTACTTTGTTTGCTGGTTTTATCCGTCGCCGAGCAGCAGGAGCGTCCGTCGGTTCCGTTCGGTTCGTTTGGTTCCGTGCGTGTGCCCGTGTCTCCTGCTGGCCGCGGGGACGCGCCTCCTGTTCCCTCCCTCCGATTTAATTGAAGGACATTTTATTTTATATCTCTGGTCCAACAAGTCTCTTCCTCTCCTCCTCCTCCTGGTCTGGTGCTGCTGCTGCTGCTGCTGCCTCTCTGTCTCTCCCTCCCTCCCTCCCCCTGTACTGTTGATGTCGCTACTGCTTCTCTCTGTCCTGTGTCTCGCCTATTATCTCCACCCCCCCCCCCACGTTCTCTCTCTCCCTTCATCCCTCTCTATCTCTCTCTCCCTCTCTCTCTCCCTTCATCCCTCTCTATCTCTCTCTCCCTCTCTCTCTCTCCCTCCCTCTCTCGCTCTCTCTCCCTCCCTCTCTCTCTCTCTCTCTCTCTCCTCTCTTTCTCTCTCCCTCTCCCTCTCTCCCCCCCTCTCTCCCACTCTCTCCACATCTCTTTTCTCTCTGTCTGTCTGTCTCTCTCTCTCTCTCTCTCTCTCTCTCTCTCTCTCTCTCTCCCCCTTCCATCAGTGACAAATGCCCAACAGACACTTGCATGTACATGCATGTGTCACGCGTGTAGTGGGCTCACACACACGTGCAAACACACACACACACACACACACACACACACACACACACACACACACACACACACTGATTGGTTCTCAACTTGTGCCTTTAGCATGGCTTTTGTGCTGCTAAGCTCGTTAACGTGTGTCGGACAGTAAACTCGTTATGAGGAGAATATCGGCCGGTCTGAACTGATATGGACCCCGCCGTAGAGGAGAGAGTTGTGTTGTTTTAGCATAATACACAGGCGTTGCTGAGTCACACTCGATGTCCTCCAACACACACACACACACACACACACTCTCACGCACACACACACACACACACAGAGGCGGAGGTCAGAGACACGCAGAGAGAGCGAGAGAGAGAGAGAGAGAGAGAGGGGGCAGGAACAGAGAGAGGACAGGTTGTTTTCTCGGTGACTGGCCGAGGGTGGGGTGAGGGAGGGGTGAGGAGCAGGGTGGGGCGGGGCTATGATCTAATACTGGACAACACCGTGTGGATACAAAGGCACACTGCTGTTTGTTGTCAAATCTACCTGTCTAACTGCATAACTATAAACTTCCTGACATTACATAAAAATGGACACACTCACACACACACACACACACACAAGCACACACACTTTAACCATTTCCACCTGGTCCCTCCCCTTGGTGTGTAGATTACCATGTCTGGATTACGATGCCAACCTAATCTCTCTGTTTATTTCGTTCTCTCCCTTCTCTCTCTCTCTCGCTCTCTCTCTCTCTCTCTATGTGTGCCTGTGTCTCTGTTTTTCTCGTCCCCTCCCCAGGGCCTGTTTGTGGCAGTAGTAGCGGTCCAGATGGAGGCTGTTCTGCCCTAGATAGGTCCCTCTAAACCGCAGGTGGAGGTGTGGGTGGAGGCGGTGGTGGTGGCGTGCCATCGCTTGGCAGGGCTCCCTGTGGGCAGACGGAGCCACAGATCAGCCGCCTCACCGCCTGATGGGAAACCAGGTTCCCTCAGTGGAGGGGGTGGGGTGCGTTCCAATAGTCGCTCAGTCGCAACTCACTTCCTAAATGTCCAGATGTTCTCCTCGGTCGCCACCTTGTACTACAGTAATAGGAAGTAGGAAAAAAAAAAAAGATTCTAAACTTTTTTACAGCGATGTCATTGTGGAGTGTGTGTGTTTGTGTGTGTCTGGTTTAAGCAGCCTCAGCTGGCCCTGAGTCAGGCTGATTAGAGTCTGGGGCTGTAGGGTGAGGCCACACACACACACACACACACACACACGATGAGAGCGCAAGCATGCTAGCTGTGTTCCCCCAGCTTCGTCAACAAACCACTTCAAACTGTGTCTGCAATAAACCGCTTTGTTCAACCGCCTCTGCTGCTGGAGACGTCTACCTAACACTTTTAGAAATGGTCGTTTTTAAACAATGTTCTAAAAACTAGTTCAATATACTAGTACAACTAGTACAATCATGCAGTGTAAACAGAAGACAAACACATTTGCATCCAAATAAGTAATTAAAATAAGCTAAAACTAAAATCCTCCCCACAGACTACTGATCCTAAAACGACCTAAATCGTTCCCAAAAGTCCGCAAATTCTTTCTCACCATAATGATCTACTCTGACGTCATACTGATCCTCACCCCGCCCCCCCCACCCCCATTGCATTGCCTAAAAGTACATTTTTTAAAGACCATTTAAGAATGAAACACAATGAAAAATAAAACAGCACAAAGGATTGACCGATCAGAATCAAGTGTTCAACATTCAACTATGGTATAAACACCTCTAACTTACACCAGCTCTAATTTACACCACCTCTAACGCATTTCTTGCACCAAGCAGCAGTCTAGTTCCAGCCAGGGTCTCACCGCCCTCCTTCCCAGACCCCGGCGGGCCCCCTGTCCCCGGGGTCAGCGTGCAGACAGCCGACCCTCCCCCTGGTGGTCATTACGGGGCCAGTAATGGGCTCCTTTGTGCAGGCAGCTATTCAGGGAGCCGCGAGCCAGAGGACACAAAACAACAGGTCACAGACTGAGCTTTTGTCGGGGGACCGCGGCCAGGAAACCCCCCCCCCCCACCACCACCACTCATTACAAATACCTTATTTTAATGATCTGTGTTTACACCACAACACGAGCAGACATCAGTGTGTGTGTATGTGTGTGTATGTGTGTGTATGTGTGTACGTGTCTGCTTGAGTGTGTGTGTGTGTGTGTGTGTGTGCTTGTGTGTGGTGTGTGTGTGTGTGTGTGTGTGTGTGTGTGTGTGTGTGCGTGTGTGTGTGTGTGTGTGTGTGTGTGTGTGTGTGTGTAGGTTGTGTGTGTGTGTGTGTGTGTGTGTGTGTGTGTGTGTGTGTGTGTGTGTGTGTGTGTGTGTGTGAGCGTGTATGTGTTGTGTGTGTGTGTGTGTGTGTGTGTTGGGTGTGTGTGAGTCTGTGTGTGTTTTTGTGCATGTGTGTGTGTGTGTGTGTGTCTGTATGTGTCTGCTTGAGTGTGTGTGTGTGTGTGTGTGGTTGTGTGTTATGACGTGCTATGGTGTGTTTAGTGCGTGGTGTGTGTGTTGTTCTGCTTGTGATGTGTGTGTCTGCTTTGAGTGTGTGTTGGTGTGTGTGACTGTGTGTGTGTGTGTGTGTGTGTGTGTGAGTGTGTGTGTGTGTGTGTGTGTGTGTGTGTGTGTGTGTGTGTGTGTGTGTGTGTGTGTGTGTGTGTGTGTGTGGGGGGTGTGTGGAGAGATTATATTTGTGTTCATGGGTTCAGGGGAAGGAATTTAGAAACTAAAGTTTAGAAGCAAGGCATCTGGAATGTTCCTCTGCATGGCTTCACTGCTCAAGGCAGGGGACAATAGCTTACGTAAAATGAGCATTTCTAATTTCTAAATGAAATGCTGCCCAAATACTTGGACTCAAAAGAAACATTTTCATTAAATATCTACAAATGTTGGCCCTTCTATGTGAGATGTAAAACAGAGGAGGTGGGAGGAGTGAAGTGTGTTGGAGGGATGGAGGGAACAGAGTCTAGTGGGTCACGGGGTGTCTGGCGATGAAGTTTGGCTTAGTGTTAAGCCCTGGGAGGAAGGTGGAGCTACCCTGCACGATAGAAACACCACCCCGGCTCCGTACCAACACCACCACCACCACCACCCCTATCCTCCCTGCATCCACATTCCCACCGACCTTACAGGGGTAGAGGGTGCTATTCCACCCGTACTTGACCTGAGAGAAACCACCTATAAGATAGTGATTGGGATGGTGGATGATCGGCAGTCATCAAACTACGCCCGTTTGACAGCTTCAATGCCATCCTAAATCCTGTATGATGACGTCATCATAGGTCAAGTTGAACAGGTTGCTGTTGTTGTTGTTGTTGTTTACACGCATTTGCGCTCGAATTGCACGCAACTGTTTTTGACAGCAGCTCAACTCCCCCACCTAGTGGTAGCACGTCAATACTGCACGATCTATGGTCTTCCGCTGTGATCGTGATCATGATTGCGATCATGAATTACAACAATTACAGATCACGATTCACCAATCCATACTATTGAACCAGACATCAGTCATCAGACATCAGTTCCAGGTTAATTCTTGAAGAGACCTATGATTTCAAATGTCCAAAGTGTATTAATTATGACTGCAGTCTGAGTCGGGCAACGCATCGACTCAGACTGTATTATCTTCATATAGGCCTTCCATTTAATTCATCATTTCCATTAGAAATCAGCCACCAAGAGGGACACACAACTTACTTTCGTTGTAAAGTGTGTTTGAAAGTACTGCTATACCTTTATAAGTCTCTAACCCACAGCAGGTAGTTAGGGACTCCCTGTGGTCAGCAGGGAGCCAACCCTCAGAGCAGCTCAGACAGATCAGGAGTTTGCGTCATCTGGATGTCTGATTGTCTGACACACACACACACACACACACACACACTCACGTACACATAATAATAGGCTTACATGTTGTTTATGTTAGTATTTATTAATAATACGGATAATGCAGATGATATCGACGTGAAACACACACAACACACACACACCACACACTCTGTTTCTATGTGCTTTAATAACAAAGCATATCAGAATAGAATCTCTCAAGATTTCATGGAACACAACCAATTTCCCAGAATGCACCATGTTCTCTCTCTCCTCTCATCTCCAATACAGACGATTGTGTTTGTGGTGTGTGTGTGTGTGTGTGTGTTTCTTAATCAGTTCCGAAAAGAAATGGTAGACAGCGAAGATGGATCGATGAGCAGAACGGATCTATTAGACCGTGATATTATCTAAAACACACACACACACACACACACACACCACAGACCCTGATAAGAATATATTATGGGATGGCTCCCAGCCGAATCCCATGTTTGTATTAGGAGCACGCAGTGTTGCCTTGGTGATGGATCTAGGGGGACGTCCCTGCATCACAAACTATCACTCTTATCAGCTAATCTCACCCGCTTACAACCACACAACACTGCTAATAACATTCAGACCACCTTCACGACCACGCCCCCCTAATAACATTCACATCACCTTCACAACTATACACTCCTGCAGGTAACCTGGCTGGGACACACACGCACACACCACACACGACCACGCACGCACGCACGCACGCCACCGCACGCACACACACAGCACACACACACACACACACACACACACTCACACACACACTCCTACACACTCACATCCACATATGCTGTTTGTATAAGTAAACTACAGACATCTATGGCTGTTGTTGATCTGGGCAAGGATGTGTGTGTGAGACTGTGTGTGTGTGTGTGTGTGTGTGTGTGTGTGTGTGTGTGTGTGTGTGTGTGTGTATGTGTGTGTGTGAGTCTGTGTGTGTGTGTGTGTTTTTTGGCTAGGGAATTGACCAATCCTCTTAGAGTGTCCCTGCGCTGACCAGAGCTTAGAGACGCCCTGCTGAGCCAATCACAGCACAGGAAAACTCACTTCCTGTTGGCGGCCAGGATTACCTACGATGCCCTCACCTGTCCCCAGCTAGCCTCTGAGATGACGAAGATGATGATGTCACCCTCTCAGTTGTGTGTGTGTGTGTGTGTGTGTGTGTGTGTGTGTGTGTGTGTGCGCGCGCGCACAGAGTAACTGCACTGCGTAAATGTGTATTATGTTAACTCAATATGACGCTGGCATTGGCAGTGTAAGATACATCTACACTGTCGGCCTATATATCTATATATATAGATATATATATACTGTATATGTCCATAGCTGTTGCATTACCGCAGACTACCACACGGTGGCACCTTATTGTGGCATTACAGCATGGATCAGGGGTCATGAACCCTCTCAACACAGGCTGCTGTAGGTTTGGCCTGTGGGAGTGAAATTGTGATAAAGTGCTGAAGAAAATCCAAGCAGTATCCGCACCGCAGAGGAGACAGAAGTATGTTTTCTCCGCAGGGAAGACAAACACAACGTCATGGAAGAGAGGAGGGAGGCAGCGCTAACTAGCCCGGAGGGAACCAGGGAGCCGCTGCTGCCATCTTGTCCTCCTGAAGACAGCGGGCCGCCGAGGGAGAGCTTAGCCCAGAACAACGTTGACATGTCCATAATGTGTGTTATGATCTGGAGATGAAGAATGGGTCTTTTCTTTGTGCTGTGACACCTCTACCTCCTTCCTTTTTCTCTCTTCTTTCTTTCTTTCTTTCTCCGTAGTTTATTTGTTTTGATTGTTATTTATTTATCTTCTGTATTTGATTTTATTTGTGTCATATTTTTCTTTCTTTTGCTCTTTAACATTTTAAATCTCTCTTTCCTTTATTGTCAAGCAATTGTCAAGCAAAAAGAACAGTATTGTGTGTGTTTGTGTTTGGCTGTGAGTGTGTGTGTGTGTGTGTGTGTGTGTGCATATGTTTTTGTATGTGTGTGTATATGTGAGGGTGGGTGTGTGTGTGTGTGGGGGCTGGGGTGTATTTGTGGGGTGTGTGTGTGTGTTTTGTGTGTGTGTGTGTGTGTGTGTGTGTGTGTGAGAGGGGGGTGTATGTGTGTGGGGTGTATGTGTGAGGTGTGTGTGTGTGTGTGTGTGTGTGTGTGTCCATCTGTCTCTTCACAGTTCCACAACATTGCACTCAACTTCCGTTGGTTACATCATGCTATGTTGTGTCTCACACACACACACACACACACACACAAACACACACACACAGCCAACCATATGTTTTCTCCTCGGGGCTGTGGGAGTATACATTATGTCCTAACTGGTCGTTATAAAACACTACATTACATCCTCCTGTGGGATAAACTACTAGATTAGCTCCAGCACACTGCCACCACCAGGCTGGGTGAGCGCAGGAGGGGCCATAAGCCTAGCGCTTACCTGCTTGTGGGGGCAGAGGGACAACATGGCTGATCACCCATCATGTGATGAGGCCTGCAGGACACACCCGCACAGGTGCTGCCCACGATTTGTGGTGGTCTGGGTCTCCCCTCCACACGCCCCCCCTCACCTCCTCTCCTCTCCCCTTGTCTCCCTTCCTCTCCTCTCCTCTCCTCTCCTCTCCTCTCCCCTCTTCTCATTTCCTCTCCTCTCCTCTTCCCTTCTCTTCTCCTCCTCTCCTTTCTTCTCCTCTCATCTCCCTTCCTCTTCTCTCACCCTTCTTCTCCTCTCCTCTCTCCTCTCATCTCCTCTCCTCTCCTTAGTTCAAACAAAGTCCATTCAGATCTGAATATGAATGACTTGGGTGTGTTTTGCTGGTGGCTCAGACGTTCCCAAGCTAATAGAGATGAGTTGTTCTTTTGGATCGCAGAGAGAGAGAGAGAGAGAGAGTGAGATTACAGATCCACCGCCAGGCTGTTCCAAACACAACATCTGTGATTCTGCAGCCGCCAAACCCAACAAGATTAATAATACACCGTTATGTAACGACATGTGGAAGTCGATCTCTGTGGCTGACAGCCATTTGAAACAAGCCCTAGTATATACTCTAGTATGTAGTAGTAGTACTACATAAATTATTAACTACTCATAACAACCATAGTACGATCACCACTCATACTTGTACTAACCAAGTAGGGGTTCTAACTCCTGAAACAGGGTGTGGAGTGTGTGTTGGTTGGCGGCTGGTTTAAGCAGCCTCACCTGACCCCAGTCAGGCTGATTAGATTCAGCAATTGATTATCCAAGCACTCACATGTCAAGCAACTACCACCTGCTGTGTGTACAAACTACTTCAACTCTGCAATAAACTGGTTTAACAATATCAACAACAATATCTTGTACATGCTTGCGTGTGTGTGTGTGTGTGTGTGTGTGTGTACATGTGTGTGTTAGAGAATGTGTGTGTGTGTGCCTCTCTATCTGTCTGCCCAACAGATGGCATGGTCAGCTGTATTCATCCAATCAAATTACACACACACACACACACACACACACACACACACAGCTTCCACTAGATGTTTGCGTGTTTGACTCAGACCTTCCACTTGTTCAGTGTGGAGCGATGCGTTGCGATGCGTCGTGCACAACAGGAAGTGAGGTCATCACCTGGCAATGATGGCCAAATATTGTGACTCGCATGATACTGAACCGGATACGGGGCGCCATCGACCCCTACTTGAGAGAAAACCAAAATGGCTTTCGAGAGGGGAGGTCCACCGTAACCCAGATCTTGGCAGTTCTGTGTTTTATAGATTTTAAGAAAGCATTTGACTCTATACACAGAGGTGTGATGATGAACATCCTTAAGGCTTACGGTGTGTCCCCCTACCTACTCAGGGCCATAGGGACCATGTACACAAACACAAGAGCCAAGGTAGTGACCCCTGATGGCAACAGCGAGGAGTTTGACATCCTGGCGGGGGTGTTACAAGGGGACACCCTCGCCCCCTTCCTCTTCATCATAGTCCTGGACTACACACTAAGGCAGGCCATCAATGGACAGGAGCAGGATCTCGGCTTCACCATTACACCCAAGAGGTCAAGATGATTCCCTGCTGTAGTCCTAACGGACCTGGACAGAGCCTGGACAGAGCCAAGGTTGGCCTAAGGCTAAATGCCAAGAAAACGGAGGTCATCACCTACAACATCCTCCCGGACCATCCACCTCTAGCAACAACAGGAGGCACTGCTCTATGGCGTCAACTCAACAGAGCAAGACCTTAAAGTGAGGAAGGCGCTGGCATGGAAGGCTCTGAACGGCAAATGGGGCCAGTGTGGGAACTCCAACCTCCCTCGGCATATTAAGATCAGCTTCTTCCATGCGACTGTGGAGTCCATTCTTCTTTATGGCTGTGAATGCTGGACCCTGAAGCCCCCCCTGCAGAAGTCTCTGGACGGGTGCTACACCAGAATGCTGTGTGTAGTACTGAACATCAACCCGACCGAGCACGTTACCAACAAGTATCTGTACGGGGGACTACCGAGGTTAAGTGTGAAAATAGCAGCCAGAAGAATGAGGCTGGCCGGTCGCTGCAAGAGGCACCCAGAGCTCCCAGCCAGCAAATTAGTGCTGTGGGAGCCAACACACGGAAATCGATTGAGAGGGCGTTCCGCACAAACATACATGGACGTTCTAAAGAAGGATGGAGGGGCGGAAACAACGACGGAGGAACTTGCTGGATGCATGGAGGATCGGGGGAACTGGAGGACTCGCTGGAGGGCTCGTCTGAGGACGACATAATGATGAAGACTACAATTCTGAATACTGTACACATTCTGAATACTACACACGGTGTAGAGCACGGTGTAGTAGTGTATATTTTACTACCAGGTGGGAGGTTGATTGGGAGGCCGTTACAATGAAGCCATGTCAAAATAAGCTACCCTCTAGTGACATCACAAGTGGACGTGTGATGGACAGATCAGTGGACCCCACCTGCTAGTATATAGGGACAATAATTCACCTTTATCTCTATTTCTATCTCTTTCTTTATTCCTGTCTGTCTGTCCTGACTTTCGTACCTTTAATGTATGTATCATTTAGTTTTTGTTTTTAACTATTATCAGACTGACAGACAGACAGACAGCAGTGTGACTTCCAGTGTGATTTTGGGTTTGGCGAGGGGCCAATCTGCTCTCATCAGACGGTTGCATAACGAATGGTGGGGGGAGGAGCTTAAGACCTACCCACCGTTTTAACATATGGTCATAAGTGCCACACACACAGAACACAGAAACACACACCCCCCCCCCCCCATACACACACACATAAACTCCTCCTCCTCCTTCTGACAGGAAACAGCACA
>PIJE02000087.1:541365-558865 GCA_002895965.2 Coryphaenoides rupestris
ACCTCCTCCTCGTACACCTCCTCCTCCTACACCTCCTCCCCCCCCTCCTCGCCCTCCTCCTCCCCCTCCCCACATCGTACACCTCCTCCACCTCCTCCTCGTACACCTCCTCCTCCTCAACCTCCTCCTCGTCCCCCCCCCCCCCCCCCCTCCACCTCCTCCAGGTGGCAGACTTATCCAAAGTGACTTACAAAGAGTACATTTGTTGAAGGACACAGCAATATGTCAAACAATGGACTCAAGCTAATATTAGCCCCTGTTATGCCTTATATTCTCTTACACATCCTATGTAGTACATAGATGACTAGGATCTAATAAGCCCTCCATTACCAAGGTTCGTCTAATAAATGATAAGCATATGCTAGTCAGATGTTGTATTGTTGTTCGTTCTCAGATGTTGTATCATGCTTAGAATTGCACGCCTGCCCAGCTACTTATGCAGGCAACTTGGCAATTATGAAACTCGTTCTATTCGTCTCGTAAATAGGAATGCTGAAAACAGCTCTATTCTTATCTTCAGGTACCACAGTGATATATTGCTGCCTCTCCTTCAACAAATGTACTCTTTGTAAGTCGCTTTGGATAAAAGCGTCTGACAAATGCCCTAAATGTGAATGTAAATGTAGTCATTGTCGCGCCACTCGGGTAATACTGCACCCGGTGTGCAATCCTGGTGAAAATACACACAGTGAAGACTTTGGTGTGTTGCACGTCTGTGTGTAGGGCATGCTACTTTCTGCTCTCAGCTGCTGCCGCCGGCTAGCCCTCTTTTATAGGGGGTGAAAAGAGGAGCCGAGTGCGTAAGTCTCCCCTGCGGGCAGCCACGACTCCTGCAGTGCCTCCTCGTGGCCACACACGGTAACTGGGTACCTTGCGGTCCCAGGCTAAACTGTGGGGGATCTCGGAGCAGCAGTGGGCCCCAGAGAGCAGGCGCGCAGGCCCACCGGTGTGTGGACACGCCCTGGCGTCTCTCAACCACTGTCCCAGCTATGGGCAAATAGTAGGGCAGGTGGGGCTCGGCCATGTAAGGCAACCCATCTAGGAGATGGTGACTCCGAACAAAAACCACAGGTGCTGCTCGCGCCTGGCTTCGTACCGTATGCCACCTGGAGGTATGGAGCGAAGGGCGGACAAGGGCTAATGCCTAAAACGGCCAGAGTAGGACTGCGAGGACCTGCGACCCACAGCCCTTACATAGCATTGAAAAGTCCTAACAATGATGAAACCAGTTACCGAAAATCCTATACTTCCAGTGGCGGGAGTCCACAGGAACCACGCGGCAGACTGTGGTGCTGGCCCCCCCCCGGGGGGACAACATGACGACCGGACCCAAAACGGGTGGGTTCAGTCTGAAAACAGCCCACGGTCTAATGCACTCTTGCGTTGTCGGAGGCCATTTATTATGGGATCCTTTCAACGCAAACACAGTAAGGGAGAGGCGAGGTTGGTGGAGCTCGCACACTGTGTCGAAGAAGGTGGAGTGGAGCACAGGAGAGTACACGCTGATGACCCGATCCTGTATCGCAGTGTGGGGGGATCCATGTTCATCACCTCATCAGCATGGCGAAATGAGGCCCAGGCTGCTACAGGTGGCGTGGGGCTAATGCTGAGTGCTCGGGCACGTAAGGCTCTTCGGAGGGTTCACCAGCTCACTGAGAGGGTCTGAGAGCTCAATAACAACCGTCATAGTCGTGTACTCACCAACTAATGTGGCTCCGGATGAAGAGGTGGAGAAGTTCTATGGGGGCCAGAGGTGTCCCGGCTCACAACTTCCTAGCCATTCTGGGAGACTTCAATACGAGGCTCGGACCAGAGGATGCGCCATTCACGTTCCACGACACTACCAACTGCAACGGTGAACCTCTTGCAGCCGTACTCTCGGAACATGAGCTACTGGCTGCAAACACCTTGTTCCAGAAGAGAATGGGGTAAGAGATGGACCTTCCAGGACCGGGCAACCGGTATGTTAAAACAACTGGACTACATACTGGTGAGGCGCAAATGGAGAAACTCAGTCCTGAACGCTGAACCTTACAGCACGTTCTTCTCAGTGGGCTCTGACCACCGAATAGTCTCTATGAGGGTGCGACTGAGCCTGAGGGTCCCCAAGCCGTGCTCGAGGACCCGACATGACTTGAAGGCATTCTCAACCTTCAGGCTAGATACACAGTAGAGGTGAGAAATCTCTTTCAGCTGCTGGGTGTGGAGGAGGGGCCTAGTGCAAAGTACGAGCGGTTCATCGCTGCGAACATGGAGGCTACCAAGAAGTGTATGCCGGTGATGGCGAAGATCAGAGCCTCCCCAAGGTCCAAGCATCCTGAGGTCATGGGGTCGTGGGAAAAGCTGGAGGAAGCGCGCCAAAGCTACGATCGCGAGAGGACTGCAAAGAGTCGTGAGGTATTGAATGAGGCCAAACAGCTTCTCTTCAATACGTACGATAACATCAAGGGGGAGGAGCTGATGGAGAAGGTGCAGAGAGTGGAGGCAGCACATGGCGAACAACAGTATGGGGAGTCGTGGAAGATCATAAATGAGATGAGTGGACGTAAAAGATCTAAGGAGGGCCGGGTTGCAGGCAACAGCCCGGAGGAGAGAGTGTCCTCCTGGTTTACTCACTTCCAGAACCTCCTAGGCACCCACCCGACAGTGGATGGAGCAGAGGAGGAGATACCTGCAGTCCTTACGGATCTCAATGGCCCGATGGCCCCTTTACACCAGCTGAGTTCGCCAGAGTGAAATCCACCCTGAAGCAGGGGAAAAGTGCTGGGCCGGATGGCATACCCCCAGAGGTCCTTAGAAACTGCGACTTTGACGACATCATCCTGTACTTCTGCAACCTTGCTCTGATGGAAAACAGCCAGCCCGACATATGGTCTCTCTCTAACATCATCCCAGTGCCTAAATCCGGAGATCTCTCAAAGCCAGATAACTACCGTGGCATCAGTCTGACATGTATCATTGCAAAGATGTACAACCGCATGATACTGAACCGGATACGGGGCGCCATCGACCCCTACTTGAGAGAAAACCAAAATGGCTTTCGAGAGGGGAGGTCCACCGTAACCCAGATCTTGGCAGTTCTGTGTTTTATAGATTTTAAGAAAGCATTTGACTCTATACACAGAGGTGTGATGATGAACATCCTTAAGGCTTACGGTGTCCCTCCCTACCTACTCAGGGCCATAGGGACCATGTACACAAACACAAGAGCCAAGGTAGAGACCCCTGATGGCAACAGCGAGGAGTTTGACATCCCGGCGGGGGTGTTACAAGGGGACACCCTCGCCCCCTTCCTCTTCATCATAGTCCTGGACTACACACTAAGGCAGGCCATCAATGGACAGGAGCAGGATCTCGGCTTCACCATTACACCCAAGAGGTCAAGATGATTCCCTGCTGTAGTCCTAACGGACCTGGACAGAGCCTGGACAGAGCCAAGGTTGGCCTAAGGCTAAATGCCAAGAAAACGGAGGTCATCACCTACAACATCCTCCCGGACCATCCACCTCTAGCAACAACAGGAGGCACTGCTCTGAGGGAAGTCAATGACTGGGCTCATGGGTCAACTCAACAGAGCAAGACCTTAAAGTGAGGAAGGCGCTGGCATGGAAGGCTCTGAACGGCATGGCCAGTGTGTGGAACTCCAACCTCCCTTGGCATATTAAGATCAGCTTCTTCCATGCGACTGTGGAGTCCATTCTTCTTTATGGCTGTGAATGCTGGACCCTGAAGCCCCCCCTGCAGAAGTCTCTGGACGGGTGCTACACCAGAATGCTGTGTGTAGTACTGAACATCAACCCGACCGAGCACGTTACCAACAAGTATCTGTACGGGGGACTACCGAGGTTAAGTGTGAAAATAGCAGCCAGAAGAATGAGGCTGGCCGGTCACTGCAAGAGGCACCCAGAGCTCCCAGCCAGCAAATTAGTGCTGTGGGAGCCAACACACGGCAAGCGATCGAGAGGGCGTCCCGCACAAACATACGTGGACGTTCTAAAGAAGGATGTAGGGGCGGAAACAACGACGGAGGAACTTGCTGGATGCATGGAGGATCGGGGGAACTGGAGGACTCGCTGGAGGGCTCGTCTGAGGACGACATAATGATGAAGACTACAATTCTGAATGGTGGGGAGGGGCGCTGCGCGAGGGAATCCCGGGAACGGGGGGGAGGAGGGGAGGAGATATCGCGTGGCTGCCCGTCACCCGTCCAGTCTCACGCTCTCGTCTCGGCGCGAAGTGAAGGCGGCGGCGGCGGCGGCGGCGGCTGATCAACATGGGAGTAAACGACGTCAGCCATTAATTATTTGTTTGAATGAAAAGGACGTCCTGTAGGTGTTGATGATGGTGATGATGATGGTGATGATGATGATGGTGATGATGACGACGACGGCGGGACGCGGCTAGGCGGCGGGCGGGCGGGCGGCAGCAGCAGCAATGTCACGGCGACCGCTGGACGCACGACGGGTGGATCTCACCGCCGTCTCGTCACACACACACTCGGGAACCTTAAGGGTAAATCCGCTGCTATAGTTTCGTTGTGCATAATGTCATGTAAATGTGCGGTGATGTTTAAGAGATAACTTTAAGGCGTTAATACGCATGCAAGCTTTACAGCGGGACGGGGACCGGGAACCAGGGACCGGGGACCAGGGACCAGGCCGCCACTTATCTTATCTTATCTTATCAGACGTTCAGGTCTCAACCGGGACCGAATGTCAACGACGGGACGTTTAAACTCTCGCGATCACGGGCCGTGTCGTCATCATCCTGACGGGGGTCGTTAGTCTGACGTGACGGTGCCGTGTGTGTGTGTGCGTGTGTGTGTGTGCGCGCGCGCGTGTGTGTGTGTGTGTGTTCCGCAGATCGGCGGCGGCGGGTGTCGACCGGACCGGACCGGATGACGCAGCGCCTCTAACCGGGTCCCGATCCAAGACTAGTACAGAGGACTACAACTAGGACTACAACCCCCCCCCCCTCCAGCCGTCATGGACGACTCCGGGATTATACGGCGCCGGAGGCTGCAGGTGAGACATTAATAACACTTAGATAATAACAACGTTAGAAACAGGGCAAATGACAACAATGGTGCACTATAAACAGGGTAAATAACAACCATAATAACACTATAAACAGGGTAAATAACAACCATAATAACACTATAAACAGGGTAAATCACAGCAGTAATGAGAGAGAACAAGAGATAACATTGGAGGAAGCGTTTTAGATGAGCTATCAGCAGCCTCCAGCATCCGTGCAGCAGTTACGTTTTGCATGTTGATGTGACATGTCGTTGGTGTCCCACAGGGGCCCATAGTGTTCATATATAATGGAGCAGCAGCCTGCTTAACCACGGGTCAACCCTCCCCTCCTCCCACCCACCCACCTACCCACCTAACCCCACCCCCACCCTCCCCCATCCCCTCTACATGAGATTACATGAAGTGAATACATAGACAGCAAAAAAGCACGTCGGCCTAGATGTGAGTGTGTGTGTGTGTGTGTGCGTGTGTGTTCACAAAATAGATCTGGCGATCTTAATTATTGTGGAAAAGGAATGGGACAGACAGTGTGTGCGTGAACAAAGAGACCGAGAGAGAGAGAGAGAGAGAGAGACAGACAGTGAGAGAGAGAGAGAGAGAGAGAGAGACAGACAGACAGACATAGAGAGACATAGAGAGACAGACAGGGAGAGAGAGAGAGAGAGAGTGAGAGTTAAAGGTGGATTTGAGGTATTTGGACACATTGAGGTCTTTCCGGTGCCTCCCTCGGGTCACGTACTGCATGTTGATGTTAACATACATGCGCATACTGCATGTGAATGTTCATGTGCACTTACTGCAGGTTGATGTTAACATACGTGTACGTACGACAGGAACATTGGAGTGGATTTTTAGATTTCTGCGATACTAAAATAGATCTTATATGACATTATATGGATTATATATTAAATAATTGTTATATGATATTTTATGGATTATATTCTATACATCTTATACATATTATAACAATACACAATATGTATAATGTATTATATGATATGGATGGATTTATACTATACAGATCCGATGCATGTACATCTCTACCATATATATAGATTTATAAGATATATTATATAGATTGTATTATATATTATATAGATGGCAATGTTCTATAGATTGTGAAGGAGAGAAAATGGTAGGGCGGTGGTCGAGAGAGGAGAGAGAAGAGAGAGAGAGAGAGAGAGAGAGGAGTGAGGAGAAGAGAAAGCAAGAGATGAAAGATCGAGCGAGATAGGGAGAGAGGGAGAGTGTCTTTTCTCATCTAACTGCTGATATTCTCCCCTGGGTCTCATCATCTCTCTGTCCTTCTCTCTCTCTGTCTCTCTCTCTCCTGCCCCCCCCCCCTCCTCACACACACCACACACATCGCACAGCCCCCTGTGTGTTTAATGGGGGTATGGGGCACATATGGTGCCACACCCCTCTGGTGCCACTGGGGATTGGGGTTCAGAGGTCGCAGTGTAGTGCGTTGTCACGGCTGCGGTGCAACGGGGACATGGAGAGAACATGGCACACACACTGTGTTTTGCACTAACGTCATCCAGGTAAACGACTGGTGACAGAAAGCGGTCGCAGGCTTGATGCTGAAAGTCCCTCAGTCTACCCCATACAGAAGAGTGTATAAATAGCCCATAATGTTCATAACGTCCCCCCAGAGATCAGCCACTACAGTAGCAGAACACACTACTGCAATCAGCCGAGGAGAGGCTCAATATTCAGAGCTGTGATGCATGGAGGAGATTTAACCTTTAACTCTTAATATAGCCTCCTCTAATAAGCGCATGCACACACACACACAGACAGACACACACTGAAATGTTCTCCACATAAACATACACACACAAATACGCACACACACACCCACACACTCTCAAACTCACTTCACGTGCAAACACTCAAACAAACCACACACACACACACCACACACACATACACACACACACACACACACACACACACACACACACACACACACCACACACACACCACACACACAACACATAGAGGCTTTACAACGAGCACCTCCATTGACCATTCTTTATATTCTGATGCATATTTGTCACTTCCCTCGGTAATAGGCCACATAATAACACATGAAGCAGACGTCCTTAAGGCAGGTGCATGGTGCTACCGTTCTGCCCACGGTGGTCACCAGACAGTGTGTGTTCCAGACAGCGTGTGCTCCACCAGTGTGTTCGGACCCCAGGAGCCCATCCAGAGAGCGTCTAGAGGCCCCGGGGCCCGCCCTTCCATCTGGGACTCTTAGTTTGCACAATGGACACACCGTCGGGTTCAAAAATCACTTTCTGCTTCCCTGCGGTTCCCTGCATCACAGTGAAGAAGGGGGGGGGGGGGAGGGGGGGTGAGGGAGAGCTACTTCATCAGTTTTCTCAGAAAAAGACCACTTGAAATGTACATTGAAGTTGATTAATTAAATTGCTTTCTCTCTCTCTCTCTCTCTCTCTCTCTCTCTCTCTCTCTCTCTCTCTCTCTCTCCGTTTCTCTCTCTTTCTCTCTATCCTCTCTCTCACTTTCTTTCGCTCTCTCTCTCCGTCACTCTCTCTCTTTCTTTCTCTCTCTCTCTGACCTTTTCGCTAAAATGAATGATGCAAATTAACCTTTATTTCTGCAATTATGCAGCTGTGATTATGACAACAACAAATAGAGTAAAACAACAACACATTTGCTAAAAGTTTGACCATTGTAAATATGGGGATTTTCCATGCTATAAATATGAAAATAATGAGAGGTCTTGGATTTGAATGGTTCCGTTTGTGTTCTGAATACTGCTGCTGGGCAGTATAATGAACGCGGGTGATTCGTTCAAACGTCATTCATTCCAAACATCATCAATTTAAATTACACTGACTCCAGGCACGCCATCAAGGAACCATTTCTTGTCCACAGTATAGTAGAACCAGCAAACCAAAACAATGTGTTTTCATTTGAGTTACACTACACGTACGGAATGGTCGATATTAATGTCCTGATTTATTGAGCTACTCTGCCCCTCCGTCCAGCTGTTTGCTTTGTATTTCCTCTCCCAATATTGACACCATGCTGTGATCCTTCTCTGCATCGCATGTTAGGCGTGTCGGATGAAAGCAGAATGATGAGTTCATCTAAAATGTAAATGCTGTTCCTACCGCTCAAGGTCAATTAGTGTGATCAGTGAAGGACGGACCCCGATCGATCGGATCAATCGGTCGAACATTCAGTGTTCCTTGTGAAGAGGGATTTGTCTCTGATAACTCTTAAACCCCTGGGGTGGGGAACGGGAACAGCGGACATCCTTGTTTCAACCTATAATGCTGATCTGATGATGAGGAGTGTGTTAACCTGCTGCTGGTCAGTTCTCCAGGGCCCTTAGTGAGCAGATAGACGAGATAGTCTCTTCCTCCTCATAGCTTACTGACATTTGTTTCGTATTTTTACCGTGATCATTTATGGCAGGGCTGTCAAACTCATTTGAGGTTGAGGGCCGTAACAGACCAAGTGCTACTAGACCAAGTGCTACTTAAAAAAATACTTTTGATATGGTTGAAGATGTACTGTCTGTGCATGAGTTTTAAAATGCCTCATTACCTTAATTAAACGAGTGAAATGAGGAATATACACAAGGCTGAGGGATTTAGGCCAACATCCTTTCTCATGTTTCTTATATTCCTCTTTAACACGGTGTTAGCGAAATAGTCTAAGCTCCATCTCCAGCTCCCTGAACTCAGAAAATGCACATTGCAACCCATTTTATGAAATTGCCCCAGGAGCTGGACTGGATCGGCTCGTGGGCCACACCCCACCCCTGATTTATGGTAACTTGACTTTCATGTACTGTATGTCAAGTGTCTTCTCATATCTGGAAAAACACTGCACAAATAAGATATGTATCACATATTTATTTTGTATTATATGTATATTATAGTTTTTTTGATTGCCATATATTGGTAATTATTTCTCAGTGTTATTTATATGTTTGCATAATTGTTTGCATTTATCATAATAATCATAATAATAATAAATACTAATACTACTACTAATAATAATAACTATTGTTATTATTCTTATTGTTATTATTTTTTATTGTTATTATTATTATTATTATTATTATTATTATTATTATTATTATTATTATTATTATTATTACTACCAGGCAGGTAGTGATTCTGCTCTAGTTGTAAATCTGATGCCGGTGGCCTTGAAACATGAAACAGTGGAGTAGCGGTCGTACAAACAGTATTCTGTTTAAAAGGATTCAGAGCAGCTGTGTACACACACACACACACACACACACACACACACACACACACACATACATACACACAGTCAAGCATGGACGCACACGCGCACACACACACACACACACACACACACTCCCTTGTGAAGGTTCATCTAATGGCTGTGGTAGCCATCGATGCTAATGTGGTTTAGCCCCGCGGTCCTTGCGGAAGTGTGAGGGAGGTAATGCATGGGAATGCTCCGCGGTGTAATGGTACCCGGTACCCGGACGCTCCCCTAGCTGCCTGACCCCACCCAGCACACCCCCACCCAGGCTCAGCATCGCTGCACAGCTGCCTCCCTACCTCCTGGAGCTCTGGTCGTACCCGACTGGCTAGGCTAACTACATTAGCCCTGGTCATACCGAGCTAGGTTAGTGAGATTAGCTCTGGTGATACCCGGCTGGCTAGGCTAGCTCAATTAGCTCTGGTCATACCGAGCTAGGTTAGTGAGATTAGCTCTGGTGATACCCGGCTGGCTAGGCTAGCTCAATTAGCTCTGGTCATACCGAGCTAGGCTAGCTCAATTAGCTCTGGTCATACCGAGCTAGGTTAGCTAGATTAGCTCTGGTCATACAAGCTAGGTTAGCTAGATTAGCTCTGGTCATACTGAGCTAGGTTAGCGAGATTAGCTCTGGTCATACCAAGCTAGGCTAGCTCAATTAGCTCTGGTCATACCGAGCTAGGCTAGCTCAATTAGCTCTGGTCATACCGAGCTAGGCTAGCTCAATTAGCTCTGGTCATACCGAGCTAGGCTAGCTCAATTTGCTCTGGTCATCCCGAGCTAGGTTAGCTAAATTATCTCTGCCCATAAGATAGGTTGGTTATATTAGCTGTGGTTATACATAGCTATATTTGCTTTCTTAGCTACTCTGTTCAGTATTTGAAGTTTTTTCCAATCTTTATAATGAGTTTTATTCCATATACAGTACACACTATTGTACTATATTGCAGTACACACACCCACATACTGTAGGGAGACAATGAGAGAGAGACCACACCTAAAGCTTTCGGCTTGAATCTTAAAGCTCTCTCTCGCTCTCTCTCTCTCTCTCTCTCTCTCTCTCCTCTCTCTCTCTCTCTCTCTCTCTCTCTCTCTCTCTCTCTCTCTCTCTCTCTCTCTCTCTCTCTCTCTCTCTCTCTCTATGTCTATGTCTCTCTGTCTGCTGGCCCGGCTACAGGGCAGGCAGGGCTGGAGGGTGTAGATAGGACTGAGTGTGTCTGGTTTTGTTCCAAGCAAACTGTCCTGTCCTGTGTGTACCCCTGCAAACACAGGATAACGGATGGATGGATAGATGGAGGATGAATGGAAGGATGGATGGATGGTGAATGGGAGGATGGATGGAATGTTCTGAATGAGGGAAAGAAACAGAAGGGTGGGCTGACCTAGCCAGTGAAGGTCAACTATATACAATCAACCTTTAGTTTTATTGGACCATCTTTAATGTGTGTGCATTAATTCACTGCTTCACAAAACATTATACGTTATACCCAACTCCTCTCAAACGACATGGAGTCACTTTTTAGCAGACACTTTTATCCAAAATGACGTGACAGCGAGTTCAGATACAGGTCGTTAGACATCTTGCTCAATGACACGTACATGCTAGGGTGCGAGGGATCAAACCCAGTACCTTTTGACTGGCAGTGTCTATCCTGCATCACAGCATATTGTCTCATGTGCACAGGTTACCGTGTCACCCGAGAACCGATTTCACGCTCAAGGTGTTGTGATATGCATGTAGGAACCCCATTCGTTGTCTACTGCCTGCCTAATACGTCTGATATGCAAATATATAAGCCACACAGTTTACCTCAAAAGGGAAGGGGGGTGGAGCTATTAAGGCTTTGATATATTTTCAAATTTGCATATTTAGGTTCTCAATGAGATCTTAAGTGTAGATACAGTAAAAAACGCAGGATTCAACTCATAAACTATGAGTTCATGAGTTGTTGATAATATCATGATGATTATTTTTACTTTCATTATAATATCCCAGCTGTGTGTAAGTCTTTCAGTGCCTGATCTCTCTCCCTCTCTGTTCGTTCCTGTGTTTCTTCCAGAAGGACTTGCCACTGCCCCGCAAGAACAGCAGGTAAGACCCACCTCTTCATACAACGACCCCCCTTTCTCTCTCTCTCTCTCTCTCTCTCTACCCTCTATCTCTCTCCTTCCATGCTGGCTTTCTGAGGCTGGTATTGAAGCCAGTGGTTTAGGGACAGTGCTGAATTGCATGTCATTGTTGTATCTAGCTAACATAATAGAATGCAGCATAGAAGATAGAGATTAAATCATTGTCCTCAAAGAGGAAATTCCCCTCCAGGGAAATGAATGACTCCTATTACTTTTGTATTCAATCAAGTATTTTAATAATTTGTGGGAACAAGAGGTTCTATCACAGATTGACGCATTGAAAGGACAAGTGTTTTGGGGGCTGTAGACGCAGTACTCAAGACGTAATAATAATAATAATAATAATAATGCCATAGAAGAATTATTCCCCAGAAGCTTCTCACTAACAATTAACGGTGACTGGAGTTTGAGTCACCAGCAGTGCTTTTAACCGTTCCTTTCATTATCATGACGTCTCGCTTCCGAGACGGCAAATGGCGCGTTTATGATGTCATTTTAATGGTGTGTGTTGTGAAGAACATAATTCATTTAGAGCGCAAAAGGCCAGGCAGTGGATTATGATAGCGCTCCAATATGATGTACGATGCTATTGAGTTACTATAGCCCTGCAGGTAGGACGATGTTCAGTGAAAGAGTTTCATGTTGCGTTTACCGGAGCTCTGGCCGCTGTCCATGGTGCTGAAACACACTGTCTTTCTGTTGGCTGTAGCCTCCTCTCTGTTGTGCTGTGTGTGTATGTAAGAGAGACAGAGAGACACACACACCACACACACACACACACACTAAACAAACAAGACCATACCAAGATGTATGTGGGTATGTGTGTTTATGTGGTTCTCTATACTGTATGTGGTTGTGTATATGTGGTTGTGCGATGATATTGTCCGCACACCTCTGTGTAGACGTGTCTAACTTCCTAGTATCTATGGTGACTGAGCTGTCCAACCAGGGCTCACCCTCCTCACCCCAAGGCGTCATGGGTAATCGATGACGGAGGAGGGGCCGGGGGGGGGGGGTGGGGGGGGGGTGGCGTTTTTCAATCTCACCACTCTTCTCTATTATCTACACACACATGCAACTTTGCGCACTCTCCCACACACACACACACACACACACACACACACACACGGTAATCTGCTTGCGGCTACTCTCTGTGTGTGTGTGTGTGTGTGTGTGTGTACGTGGGATGTTACCTGACCAGTATGCATTATGGATGAGCTCAATGGAGACACAATCTACCACCTTATCTCTTCGCCCAAAGAGATGAGATGTGTGTTCATGTGTGTGCATATATGTGCACGTGTGTACACGTGTGTGCATGTGTGTAAACACATGTGCAGAGGTTTGTGAAAACACAGATGCTGCTGTGGAAGAACTCTGAAGAAGCTTGTATCCAAAACTGTTGGGTTGCATCTCCATACATTACATTATGAATAGAAATGTATATTATACGTTTAAGTGTGTGTGTGCTTGTGTGTGTGTCTGTGTCTGTGGTGTCTGGGTGTGTGTGTGCCTGTGCACAAGCACAGGCACACACATATGTTTTTTGACACACTGGATGTTGACTGCAGATGTACCCAGAAAAATACTAAGCAAGTTAGAGTACAATAGCCAATGCAATAGTCCTACAATAGAGCAGAACAGAATGGTAAGCTAGTAACCTTGGCATCTGCTGCACGCGCTAATGGGTTGTAGCCTGCAGTTAAAAGGTTGGCTTACTTTTTCTTTACAATGCACAGGCAACAGGACCATACACACACACACACACACACACACACACACACACACACACACACACACACACACACACAAACTCTGTACACTCACACTTGTGTCTGTAAACACACGCACGCACGCACGCACACACCCACATACACACACACATACACAACATACACACACAACAGAACAGCAGGCCGCTCCCCCCATGGCACCTCACCCATGAGGAAACTACCCACAATGCCTCACTGCGGGTTCTCTGTTCCTTACCTTGGAAGTCTGCCACCCGCGCCTCCCCCCCTCCCCTTCCCCCTCCTCCTTCTCTCTCCTCTCTCTCCCTTCTCTCCTCTCTCTCCTCTCTCTCTCCTCTCTCTCCCCTCTCTCTCTCTCTTCCCCTCCCCTGTGGTTCTCTGGCTCGCCCGCCCAGACAGACAGACTGGTGTGGACCTCAGAGCGTTACAGCCGTTATTGTTTTGCAATGACGATGTCTCCTTGGGGTTGTCGCTCGCTCGCTGTTGTTGTTGTTGTTGTTGTGGTGGTTCTGACCATCGCCGCCACCAACTGACCCGCCGCCGTCGCCCCGGGCTACTGCCGCCGTGGTTACGGATGCCATGTTCCGTCGCTCTAAAAGGTACCGGCTAGCGGAGGAGAGGACATGGGGCGTGGCCTGTTGCTCTTTATACCTATCTCTCTCTCTCTCTCTCTCTCTCTCACGTTCTCTCTCTTTCTCTCTCACTCTCTCTCTCCCACTGTCTCCCTCTCTCCTTCTCTCTTTCTTTCTTTCTCTCTCTCCCCTCTCTATCTGTCTCTCTCTGTCTCTCTATCTCCCTCTCTCTTTCTGTCTCTCTTTGTTTGTGTGTGTGTGTGTGTGTGCATGCGCGTGTGTGTGTGCGGTCATGTGTTGTGTGTCGTGTGTGTTTTGTCCCCGTTGTCGAATCTTGTCGTTGAGAAGTTTATTCTCCGTAGTTCCTTCAAGGTTGTCTTCAAGGTTGATGCAGCAAAATATGTCAGTTGCTGTGTGTTGATGTCCTCAATGGTTTTTACTGGATCATAATCAGTCAGTAGTAATACATCCATGCACCTGTTATATCACTTAGATTTATATGAACTACTATTCAGTATTCATCTAGCATGTGGTTGTTTATGTGTTGTATGTGTGGCACATTGCGAACAAATTATGCAGCATTGAATACATGTATGTATATATTTGAATGTATTTAAAGTCTGTGAAACTAACATGTTGTTGTGTGACGCCGATATATTTGGAAAGCAGGCCTAATGTGGTGATATTTATATATTTATAATAAACAATTGCATGAATATAGAGATGTTTAAGTTAACTAAACTATACATCAGAAAGAAAGATGAGAGAGAGAGAGAGAGAGGGAGAGAAAGAGAGAGAGAGAGACACACACACACAGACACACACACACACACACACACACACAGAAGCTGAATGACGATGCTTTTCCACAGAAACCTCTTGCGTCACAGATCTAGGATCAGTTTCAGAGACGCATCGATCTCTTGCTAAGCAGCTACGGCAACGTGTAAAGACAACAGAAAATATAACCACCCCCCCCCCCCCCCCTTTCATGCACCAATGCACTAAAGCTCGACAACAAATATCACAGATGTTTGGCTGTCAAGGAATCTGAATCATCCAATCACAACACTGCTAAGGGTTGGTCCCGCCCTCATCTATATGTCATTAAACAAGCAAGACTGGGATTAAATGAACACTATTTTACTGCCGGGTGAGATGTTGATTACAAGGCCGTTACAAGAGCCATGTGATTTACATGACCGACAGCTCCAACTACAGGTAGGCAGTACTCCAACTACAGGTAGACAGTACTCCAACTACAGGTAGGCAGTACTCCTACTACAGGTATGCAGTACTCCTACTACAGGTAGACAGTACTCCAACTCCAGGTAGGCAGTACTCAGACTACAGGTAGATAGTAGTCTTACAGATTTTTATAGAATCTCCAGAACATTCTGTCAGCTGGGCGGTATATTGTAGGGGTTGGTGTCGGCAGGCTGCATTGTGTCAGACCAGAACACACACACACTCACACACCAGACTGCACACAAAGATGTTTTTCATCTCAGTGAGAGAGAGGAGGGGGAGGAGGAGGAGGAGAAGAGGAGAGGATGATGAGAGATGGAAGGGAGAGAGAGAGAGAGAGAGAGAGAGAGAGAGAGAGAGAGAGAGAGAGAGAGAGAGAGATTGGAAGAATAGAGGTGACAGCAGAGGCGACTTGCTGCTTGATGGTCATGCCTGATTGGCCGAAGGTGCTACATGGTTGGTTGAAGGTGTGACCTGATTGGCTGGTCTGTGGTTGTGGGTCAGTGTTAATAGTATGTGTGTGAGTGCACATGGCAATTAATGGACACATCAGACATGTCATAGATCATCCCTGTGCCGTCTCTGTGTTTCTGTGTATCTCTCGCTCTCCTCTCTATCACTTTACCTCTTTCACCTTCACTCTCTCCTTGTAACTCTACCTCTCTCGCTCTCTCTCTCTCACTCTCTCTCTCTCTCTCTCTCTCTCTCGTTCCTTCTCTATCTCCCTCGCTCGTCCTCTTGCTGCATAGCAACAAGACGGCATGTGACCAAGGCCCAGACTTTACGGCCCCTCACAGACGTGCACACACACACACACACACACACACACACACACACACACACACACACACACACACACACACACACACACACACAGACTCACACACACACACACACACACACACACACACACACACACACACACACACACACACACACACACACACACACACACACACACACACACACACACACACACACATACATAGAGCTCAGTTTTAATGTCTGGAATGAAATGAGCTTTTTCCCTTCTACCTATCCCTCTCTCTCTCTCTCTCTCTCTCTCTCTCTCTCACTTCCTCTCTCTCTCTCTTTCTCTCTGATCTAATATCCATCTAGGGGGTACTGGAAAGAGAGAGAGAAAGGGAACGGGAGAGCGAGAGAGAGAGATCAAAAGATAGTATAAAGAGGCCATGATATTGTTATGTGTGTGTGTGTGTGTGTGTGTGTGTGTGTGTGTGTGTGTGTGTGTGTGTGTGTGTGTGTGTGTGTGTGTGTGTGTGTGTGTGTGTGTGTGTGTGTGTGTGTGTGTGTGTGTGTGTGTTTGGGTGTGTGTGTGTGTGTGTGTGTGTGTGTGTGTGTGTGTGTGTGCGTGTGTGTGAGGGGCCGTAAAGTCTGGGCCTTGGTCACATGCCGTCTTGTTGCTATGCAGCAAGAGGACGAGCGAGGGAGATAGAGAAGGAACGAGAGAGAGAGAGAGGAGAGAGAGAGAGAGGAGAGGAGAGAGAGCGAGAGAGGTAGAGTAGGAGAGAGGGAAGGTGAAAGAGAAGGAAGAGAGGAGAGCGAGAGATACACAGAAACACAGAGACGGCACAGGGATGATCTATGACATGTCTGATGTGTCCATTAATTGCCATGTGCACTCACACACATACTATTAACACTGACCCACAACCACAGACCAGCCAATCAGGTCACACCTTCAACCAACCATGTAGCACCTTCGGCCAATCAGGCATGACCATCAAGCAGCAAGTCGCCTCTGCTGTCACCTCTATTCTTCCATCTCTCTCTCTCTCTCTCTCTCTCTCTCTCTCTCTCTCTCTCTCTCTCTCTCTCTCTCTCTCTCTCTCTCTCTCTCTCTCTCTCTCTCTCTCTCTCTCTATGTCTATGTCTCTCTGTCTGCTGGCCCGGCTACAGGGCAGGCAGGGCTGGAGGGTGTAGATAGGACTGAGTGTGTCTGGTTTTGTTCCAAGCAAACTGTCCTGTCCTGTGTGTACCCCTGCAAACACAGGATAACGGATGGATGGATAGATGGAGGATGAATGGAAGGATGGATGGATGGTGAATGGGAGGATGGATGGAATGTTCTGAATGAGGGAAAGAAACAGAAGGGTGGGCTGACCTAGCCAGTGAAGGTCAACTATATACAATCAACCTTTAGTTTTATTGGACCATCTTTAATGTGTGTGCATTAATTCACTGCTTCACAAAACATTATACGTTATACCCAACTCCTCTCAAACGACATGGAGTCACTTTTTAGCAGACACTTTTATCCAAAATGACGTGACAGCGAGTCTCATGTGCACAGGTTACCGTGTCACCCGAGAACCGATTTCACGCTCAAGGTGTTGTGATATGCATGTAGGAACCCCATTCGTTGTCTACTGCCTGCCTAATACGTCTGATATGCAAATATATAAGCCACACAGTTTACCTCAAAAGGGAAGGGGGGTGGAGCTATTAAGGCTTTGATATA